>PYST01000375.1:0-35548 GCA_003049485.1 Ophioceras dolichostomum | reverse complement strand
GAGGTGCCTATGAAGTCGAGGTGGTGGGGGGTGGGCCGGAAAAGTGACCGGATTGGTGTCCTGACCGGATAGGTGGTAGATTACGTTAATGCATCACCATCATGCTGGGCGCTGAACCAACCAGACAGAGGCTTGGTTGAGCTTGACACGTACACCCACCAGACCAGAGCAGGCAGCATTCTAATACTTGTGATCGATCGCTGAACGTTCCCGTCGTTGCGCGCCGGAGTAGTCCAAGCTTATATCGTCGACTGTGCACGCCTTTTTACTTCTCATTCGTGCCCAACGCGCTGTTCATACGACAGGCCAGATTGGTTCCTCCTTGCAGAAACGCTGTCTCAATTTTGCCTGTGAGTTTAGCATTCGCGAGAACATAGAGAGACAGCGCGGCATAGACATTCGTTCCAACAACCACAGAATGCCCACTAAATGGAACGTAAGTTCACGATAGCACCGGAACTCTCGTCGCGACAGCCGCCGGACGCCGTCGCGGGTGACGCTAGAAGACGCCTTCCTCGCATTATACCTCCCTCAGACCTGCTAACCTAATCTGGCCCTCGAATAGATCTTCAGGATTCTGGGAGACTGCTCCCACCTCCTCTCGAAATGCATTCTTATGTTTGCCATCCACCGAAATAGGAGCTCTGAAGGTGACCGACCAGACTCTGCCACATCCACCCTCCCGATTCCCCGCGAGGCCACCAAAAGCTGACCAGACCTATGCAAAAGGCATCTCATTCATCACCCAAGCCCTATACGCGATCGTGTTCTGCACAAGATATCTCGACATATTCCAGGAGCAGTTCCCATGGAACCTCTTCTTCAAGATCTTCTACATCACGTCGTCGTTCTATATCCTCGGTATCATGCAGTGGGTGTACGCCCGAACGCGGGAACGGGAGGTGTCATGGAAGCTAGGAGGAGTTGTGCTTGGCGGCTCCTTGCTCCTCTCGCCTTTCGCCATGCTTATACTGGAGAAGAAGAAAAGCTGGAGCTTTGGGACAGTACGTGCATCCCGATCTCTTTGTCCATATTCTTTCCGTTCTCCCTATCATCGGATGCGTCTTGTACATGGCGTGCTAACAAGGCGCTGCTGATGCTTGCCTGTCTGCTAGTGGATGTGGGATTTCTCAGAAATCCTGGAATCTGTCTGCGTTCTGCCTCAGTTGCTGCTCCTACGGCAGACGACGGTGCCCACCGTGATCGACTCGTACTACCTCCTGGCGCTCGGGACCTACCGCGCTCTGTACCTCGTCAACTGGATTCTGCGTGGCATTGACCCGGCGGGCCGGCCTCCGAACGCCGTGTCGTTCATCTTCGGATTCATCCAGGTGGCTCTCTACGCCGATTTCGCCTGGGTGTACTACACGCGCCAGCGCGTCAAGCTTCGCAACGGGGGGATTGTCGATGGGGACGATGTGCGTCAGAGTTGGCTGCTGAAGCGCATCTTCGGCATGCACGTTGATCCGAATGATGACGAGGAGAGCAGTCCTGCATTGGGCGGTGGTGGTGACGGAAACGGGCAGCGCGGGTCGCGGGCCTCTCGGGCGAAGTGGGGTGCCAGGGGCATCTCTATCAGCGCCGACGATGGTGTTTTGGAGCACGAACGGGCCCGTAACCAAGGCCGGTCGGACGGCGAGCACAATATAGACGGAACGGTGGACCCGGATGCGAAGATGAAGGATCCCGACGAGCTCGCGAGGGCCCTGGATGAGGATGAAGATGATGCTCCCCTGCCGACTTCATCGCAGTCGCATAGCCATGGCGAGCCCAGCGGCGTCAGGGGCGGCGATGAGTGGGACGACTGAGGGAGATTGTGCAAGAGGAGGGAGGAAGAGAAAGTATAGGCTTGCGGCGTGTGCGAGAAACTCGAGCGATAGGACCTATGAGCGACGC
This sequence comes from Ophioceras dolichostomum, assembly GCA_003049485.1. Classification (NCBI taxonomy): domain Eukaryota; kingdom Fungi; phylum Ascomycota; class Sordariomycetes; order Magnaporthales; family Ophioceraceae; genus Ophioceras; species Ophioceras dolichostomum. The sequence goes on along the minus strand of PYST01000375.1, from coordinate 33,652 downwards.
TCTACCGATCATCCACACCCCTTTCGCGCATACTTTCCATATTGCTGGCGGAACCTTGCTCGATCTTGGATATCAACAGCATCTGAGGATACAAAGTTGTGGAACCTCCATCAGCCAGCGCCGGTCTTGAATTGTTTTTTTCCCCCGGCTGGCATGAGCTGTTGCAATACTTTTATTGTTCTAGCTGGCGTTGCCGCCCTGGGAATAGGAGTTACGGCAAAGGGGGAGGAGATACCTGGTCTGCCTGTCAGTTCGCAGATCACAGATCACTGACGGGATCATATGTAGAATATTCTTTTATTTCAGCCTCGCCTTTCTCTCTCTCTTGTTTTGGGCTTTTCTTTTGGAATATTTAGGCCTTGCACCTCTTCATCCACGTATAGCCAAGCAGAAAGAACAATGAGTAATTTCTGCGTAAACTCAAGATGCTCATAGCCTCATACCTAGCGTTTGTCCGGTCCTCCTTCGATAGGAGCCTCTTGCCAGCTTCAGTCGAGGGGCGGCCGAGATTATTCGCGCCGCATTTCTCCACCTCCCTTCCCTGACCCAGTTCTCCCCTCCTTCCCCGCGTATCAGCCCCAGGATCATCGCGCTGGACTTGCGACGCTGACCTCACCAAGAACGCCAACAAAGCTTAGAGCTAACCTACTTCCATGGAAAGATAATCAGTTGCCAGCCCATCTACTGGGCCATATAATGTGGTAAGTGGCTTGAACTTTAGGCCAGAAATCTGGCAGTGGCATTCAGGCCTTGACGCACCTGTTCATCCTACAGATACAACTCTTTTGTTTGAAGAGGGCGTAGGTGTGGCGGACCCTTCCTATGCAAACGAACTATACGAACGAACTATACGAACGAGCCGTGAGTTTAATCCTCCCACCATCAAATCTTCATGTTATTGAAAGTCGCAACGATTCTTGCTTTTTAAAGACGAGGATATTCTCTCGCCCGGGGCGTTTGAGCATTTAAGCGCCTCAGCGTTCGAACGGATATGTTGGCTTCCAGGTGTTGGCCTGGACCGATGATTGATTAACTACTGGTGCTGACAACCTTTCTCTACCTATCGTACCTAAGTACCTACCTTGGGACACTACCCGGGATTCAGCAACTCTGTTGACAATGCTGTTCTCACGTCTCTTGGGACTATTGCTGGCCCTGGCGGCTAGTGCCACTGGCAACTCTGAGGGTTCACAGTCCAGACCACCTGGTTCACCGGCCGAGTCGAGTCCAGGCCCAGGGCTAGGGTCAACCCGCAGCGTGCGGCAGGCCGACCCTCGGATTCTTGAGGATGTCCTAGACGCGCTCAGGGTAATGCAGGACCACTACTTCGAAGCGTGGCAGGGTACGTGGCCCACGGCGATCGACTGGACAGCGGCAGTCGTCGGAACGCATGTCGCCGGTGCGCTGGCTTCGCTGTCCCAAAGCCTGCCCATGATACGCACATCGGAATCCGGAGACGACAAAACGAGGGAGAACGTCGTCACGCTCTACTTCTCGCAGCTTCTGGGCTCCTACTTTGGACAGAACCATGTGTCCCTCCGCAACCAGGCCTTCGACGACATGCTCTGGGTAGTGCTCGGCTGGTTGGAGGCGGTGAACTTCATCAAAGTGCACTCGGGGTTATACTATTCTTCTGGGTCCAAGTTCGAGCCGCTGCCGGGTCAGACGCAGCTCATGGATTCGTCCTTGCGGAAGGCTTACTTTGGCAACATCTGGACGCCCGCCTTCGCCCACCGCGCGCGCGTCTTCTGGGAGCTGGCCTCGCAGGGTTGGGATACGAAGTACTGCGGCGGCGGCATGAACTGGAACCCCCGGCTGCAGGTGTACAAGAACGCCATCACCAACGAGCTCTTCGTGGCCGCTTCCGTCTCCATGTACCTTTACTTTCCCGGTGACGAAAATTCGTCGCCGTTTGATGTCGACGATCGACGTGTGGGATCGAGCGGCCGCGCGCAACAGGGTGTTGGCGATGGCCACGGGCGCCACGACGTTAAGTACCTCGAGGCGGCCATCACAGGCCACGCCTGGCTCCGGGACTCCGGGATGCGCAACAACGAGAACCAGCTACCCAGAGGCCTGTACGTGGATGGCTTCCACATCTCGGGTTCCAACAAACCAAACAACACCAATACGGAGTGCGATGTGCGCAATAAGATGGTCTACACGTACAACCAGGGGGTGATCTTGTCGGGGCTGCGCGGGCTCTGGAAGGCGACTGGAGACGAAGCGTACCTGCGCGAGGGCCACGAGCTGATCCGCTACGTGATCCTCGCCACGGGCTACAATCTACGCAACGACAGGCCGTCCGACGACATCGACCGCCTGCGCCCGAAGCAGCTGCCGCCATGGTACGGCCTGGGGCGTGCCGGCGTGCTCGAGGACAACTGCGACGTGACCGGCGTATGCTCTCAGGACAGTCAGACCTTCAAGGGCAACTTCTTCCACCACTTCACCAGCTTCTGCGCGCCTCTAGATGCAGATAGTAGCGCGTCGTCGGCCTCCCGGCAGCAGCATAGCGAGGCCTGCGTCACGTACACGCGCTGGGTCGCCCACAACGTCAGGGCCGCTTTGGCCACTCGAGACAGCGATGGCAAGTTTGGCATGTGGTGGACCGTCGGAATACTGAGGGACTTCAGGGTTGAGGATATGCGCTGGCCCGAACCGAACCCTCGGGAGGAAGATGCAACCGTCGACTACCGGTCTTTCGGCGTTCCGGAGGACGATATCTGGCGCTACCCCGGAACCGCCAACGGACACCAAAGCAAGCTCGAACTGGAGAACACGGGCCAGAAGCAGGTTGCGGGTGCAGCGGACCAGGACCGGGACCAGGAAACGAGGGGGAAATCGAAACTGGTGGCGAGCTTCGATTCCAATTCTCGGGGCTCCAATTCTCGGAACTCCGACCCGAACTCACGGGGGAGGGGCCGAACGGTCGAGACGCAATCCAGTGGTTTGGCTCTCCTCAGGGCGCTATGGGAAATCTCCAACCTCTGATCTGGTGGTCTACTACGGCGAATGTATACTATGTTTAACTTGGAGCTCATAGGCGTGCTTTATGTCGCGGGCGATAGCTATAAGTGAAGGTTGATGAACAGTGTCACATTATGCAAAGCTCGCCGCTGTTCAGGGGCAAAAATCCTGATGTTCCTATGTGAGGCAAGCACAAGCAGGTTTAGGTGTGCGAGTAAAGTAATACGTACAACGAAAAAAGGACCCAAAAAAAAAGCTACGACAAAAAGGATACGCCTGGCCTGGAAAACTGCAGCGCTTGCGATAACCATCCAAGACACAGGCCATCCAAGACACACACCCCACCAGTCGCAGGGGAATGGTAAATCTTATCAACAGAGTATATGGAGGGAGACCGGGCTGACTGAACCAAATAGAGATGATGACTGGGGTAAGCGGTCGGAAGAGAGTCGTCGACGGTTCACATCAGGAATCTCTTCTCGAACTCGCTGAAGAGCTTCGGCGTAATCTCGTCACTGCTCATCCCCTGAACCTCCCAGAGCACCCCCTTGCGGGCGTAATGCTCGAGCAGCGGCTCGCTGGTCTCTTCGAACTTGCGAAAGCGGGCGCGATAGACCTCCTCGCTGTCGTCGGCGCGGCGCACGAGCGGCTCGCCCGTGACGTCGTCGCGCCCGCGCTCCCGCGGCGCGTTGAACGAGTCGTTGTACACACGCCCGGACGGCTCGTGCACCCACCGGCCCGCGATGCGCTCCATGATGACCTCGAGCGGCGTCCGGATGGACACGGCGAGGTTTATGGGGACCAACTCGTCGAGACGGCGGGCCTGCGGCGCGGTGCGCGGGAAGCCGTCCAGGAGGAACGACGCCGTCGGGTCATCCGACAGTTGGGGTCCTCCCGCTGCTGCCGAGGCCGCCTCTTTCCCGAGGAAGACGTCCATGTCACGGTCGAACTCCCGGGCGTCCGCGGTGGCCGAGGCGGAGGCCAACGTTATGAAATTGCTGGCTCCGATGCTGCCTCCGGCGGCCCCGCCTGCGAACAACCAGCCGCGCTTGTTGAACTCGTTACTAATGAGGCGGAGGATCAGGTCGTCCGAAACCAGGCCGCCGGCCTTCATGGTACTCTCGACCTTGATGCCTGTGGACCCGAACCATAGACAGAAGATTATCACGGTCAGAACTCGTACTACCCATTGACGCGGTGACAGAATGGACGACAAATTGAGGGTCGAGAACTAGTCGGCTTACCGAGGGGTGTTCTGTTCTTGACATTGCTGCGTAGTAGATCGCCCGAGCTGATAGAAGAAAGCTGTGGAAACCGCTGCAGTAACCGCTCCGACTGTGTTCCCTTGCCCACGCCCGGTGCGCCGACAAGGATGACACGAGCGGCCTTCCGAAGGCGCATGTTACGCAGGAGCCCTGCTGCTATTCGCGGAATATTGCTGACACAAGACGCAGCGTTGGGGCAAGTGCAGATGGAGGGCGAGAGCGAATAGTAGGGTAGTACGTAGGTAGGTACCCAGGTATAAATATGAACAATAAACGATCGGACAAGTTCGTTGCAACCTATGCCAGCGGGAAAAAAAGGAGTGGCGTCCAGGTCGAGGGTGGCGAGATATGCCGTGGGCCGTTGGGTGACTCCGGGAATTGCACTTTGGAAGGCTACGAAACGTCCATGTTGACCGTGGTTGACGCGTTTTGAGGTATCGGGAGGCACCTGAGTTCGAGGCTAGCCGGGAGCGATATGCGCTCTCCTTAGCGCCCCTGTCGATTGCGGTGAGAAGGCGCCGGCGCTTTCGCAGCGTCTGTGAGGAGGTGGATGCTCGAGGGACTAAGGGTTCAAGTTGATGAGACGAGCGATGTCCGGCGAATTTAATGGAAGACCCCCGGACAAAGTGCGGGGATGGATTCGGGGATGCACATGCGACATGGGTCAACACGAATCAGTGAGTTAGCCTGTCCCTCCGAACGCCGAGTTTTCCCACTTGCAGCTTAGCGATCTCGAGGCACGTATTAACGGTGCGTCCGGGCTTTCCGGGAAGTCGAGGCCTGCTTATTACCGACCAACTTGAAGCATTTACGCATGTATTTTGTACGCCGTCCTGTTTCGGTAAATGGGAAGACGGCTATCAGCTGTTAGGTGGAGGGGACGTGTAAGAGGCCCCATAATTCTATCCAGCCTTATCCGTCTACCATTCTAACCTGCCCCCATCAAAACGCCGAGCCCTTGACTTTTGTTGAGACTCGCGAAAATCTAGTCTATGGTTAAGGAAAGAGGTCGAGCACTACAGAATGCTTGAAGATCCTAGAATGAGTCTCACTGGCTCCCTGGGAGATGGCGCGAACTAGGTACTCAGCTAGGTACCTATCGACCTGGGCCTGAAACTCTGGGTACCTTAGATGTTTAGGTAAATGGTGAAGGGCTTCCCGTGATATGCGTCAACAGGAAGACCTCGGCAATACGGAGTTAGGAGTGATTGACTCGCGCAGGGATTTTCAAGTGAGTGATGGTGTCACGTGCTGAGTCACGCTCTCGCGATCTGGATGTGTCATCATCACGCCGGCACAGTGGCAGGAACGGGACGATCGGACTAGGCTGGTGTAGTTTCAAGAAGTTGGTGCATGGCGCATGTCGGTTTCTCTTCCTTTCGAGCCTCCTGCATTCCCCAGACCAACTTCGTTTTGTATAGACTTTCTCTTCTTCTTACCACATTCTTGTTGTTGAGTTACCACCAACTTTCGTACACCGCATGACCCTCAAATACTGAATTCCCTCTTTTTCAATACCGTCCACTCTCTGGATTCCGCCCTCACTCTCTAAGTCGCCGTCATGAGGGCTTCTGCAAGTGTCGCCCGTCGCGCCATGGTCATGAATCCCTTTCTTGGTCCCGGTAAGCTGCTTTACTTTCTCTACAGATTAGGACGCTCTTTTGGTCTAACAGTGACCGTAATACAGGCCGCGCAATTCCACAGTCCGCACTGCGAGCCTCCCAGCTCCGTCTAGGCCGAAACGCCCAGAACCTCGCGCTCCGGAACCCTGCGGTGGCGCTCCTCATTCCTGTACAGAGTTTGTCCACCGCGACGCACACTACTAGTGGTGGCCTGCCCTCGGGACCTCCGCCCGGCTTCGATCCCAACAAGGCTAAGAGCCCTCTACCGAAGGACGACAAGCCAGCGGCGAAAGAGGCTTCCAAATCCACGGCGCCAGGCGTCGAGAAAACCATCGCAGCGAAGGCGACTGGGGCTGCCGAAGTCGCCGACGCCGCCAAAGCTGCCGAAGCAACTGAAGAGCCGGCATCTCTGACCCAACTCGCCGCGGAGAAGGCGAACGAGGTAGAAAAGAAGGACGATGTTAAGAAGGAGGAGAAGAAGCTCACACTCGGCCAGAGAATCAAAAAAGAGGCATTGCACTACTGGGATGGCACGAAACTCCTGGCCACCGAGGTCAGCATCAGCAGCCGCTTAGCGCTGAAAATGGCCGCCGGCTACGAACTCACCCGGCGAGAGAACCGCCAGCTCCAGCGGACGGTCCAAGACCTTGCGCGGTTGGTGCCATTCTCAGTCTTCGTCATCGTCCCATTCGCCGAGCTGCTTCTCCCTGTGGCGCTCAAGCTCTTCCCCAACCTGCTGCCCAGCACATACGAGGGCCAGACGTCCAAGGACAAGAAGGCCAACAAGCTGCGGGCGACGCGGAAGGAGGTCAGCTCGTTCCTGCGCCAGACGCTCAAGGAGACGGGTCTGCCCCTGACAGCCGCGACCACGCAGAAGGAAGAGTTTGCCAATTTCTTCCGCAAGGTGCGCGCGACGGGCGAGAAGCCGACGGCGGAGGACGTGATCAAGGTCTGCAAGATCTTCCGCGACGACCTGACGCTAGACAACCTGTCGAGGCCACAGCTAGTCTCGATGTGCCGATACCTCAACCTGAACACGTTCGGCACAGACATGATGCTCAGGTACCAGGTCCGGCACCGCATGCGCCAGATCAAGCGCGACGACCGAGCCATCAGCTTTGAAGGCGTGGACAGTCTGACGGTGTCGGAGCTGCAGACGGCGTGTGCCAGCCGTGGAATCAAGACTCACGGCATGTCCCCGGCGCGCCTGCGGGAGGACCTGCAGACGTGGCTGGACCTGAGACTCAAGTACGGCGTACCATCGACACTTCTTGTGCTAAGCAATGCCTACATGTACGGTCAGTCATCCTCACCTGTGACCCCGAGTGTCGCGGGCGGGGACGAGGTCTCGAGTCAGATAGAGGCGCTCACTGGCGTGCTGTCGTCGATCCCGGAAGAACTGTTCCACGAGATAGAGCTCGAGGTTCACAACGCCGAGGGCGCAGCAACCAACAAGCAGCGTCTTGAGGTGATCAAGGAGCAGGAGGAGTTGATCGAGGAGGAGAACGAGCAGAACCAGGAGAACCAGGACACTGGGCTGGCCACTCCTCGCGACGTCGAGGACATCGACGAGAAGGACGAAAGGCAGGTGGACACGGAGAGCCTGGATGGAGCCGAAAAAGAGCAAGTCGATGCCATGGTCGAGGCGGAGAATGCCCAGATCGATGCCGTGGCCGAGGCCAAGGCTCAAGCCAAAGCTCAGGAGCAAGCACAGCAAGAGTCTCGGGATCCCGCCGAACCCGCGTCAGACACGGCCAAGGCCGCCCAGCCCAGCGATAAGTGAGGGGATAGAATGGTGTTTGCATGTCATGTGGTGGTGGATCTTCACGTCAACGAGATAGACGGACGAGCTGCTTACCCTTCGCCTAGAGTGAGCTTTTATTTCTTTTGTTACCAAGCAGCCGCTGTGGGAGCGGCGCCTGTCCAGATCATACATTGTACATCGTGGGGAAATCTCAAAACGGTTGGGATCGGAGTCAGGGAGGCCTAGGGGCATACCACCTAGTAGACATTAGGACATCTCAACATAGGTTCTCAAATAGACAGTGTGTACAGCTTCTCATGCTTCAAAGCAGATCGCCTGGTTTGTTTGTACTCTCAATTCGCATCCCTCATGTGCATCGGCCCATAGCCAAAGCGTGTGGGAAGCAATGCCCCACCCCCTGAGCACAGGCACTGATGGGCGATCATTCGCACGTGGGGAGAGACTTCAATCTGCCTGCCTAGTTGCACTACGTCAGCAGCCGATTGACCCGATCAAGCAAGCAGGGCGTCCGCCCCCCAACTGCCACGCACCATGGAAGCAAAACACCACCAACTTCGGAGCCTCAGCGTGAAACATTACTACTTGAATTGCTGGCACTCTATCGCAGCTCTGCGAACTTCTTTACAAGCCTTCGAACTCGACCGCCACTAACACTAAGTTACCCTGTCATGTCAATACTAGCTGCACTGTGACTGAGCCCCGCGTCTGAGGCCCACCCGCCGAGCATCACCCAAACCGCCTGGTCCCTTCCCAGACCACATACATTGAATCGTCCCTTATCCCCTACCCTCAAAACCCGACGGCCTACTTCCACGACTGCGACTACAGTTACGGCCAGGACCACAGCGTCCTCCTACACCTCTTTACGTGCGCACTTTCGTACGTTCGTTTCGGTGCTCTATTCCACTGAACTGAGCCAGTTCGCGTTTGCCTTCGCCTCTGCTTCGCGCGTCGTCGTTTGGTGAAAGGGTGTCATGGCCGTGATTGACCAGGACAACTTTTCCAACATATCCTGGCATAGCAGCGATCATCCCGGGCCAGCCGGTGGTTCCGCGGCCTCAACAGCGGTCACAGCGACAGCACATACTCGTGGGGGACCGGACGGCGCATCAGACTCGGAGTACGCGAGCAGCAGGCCGCAACAGCAGCAGCAGCAGCAGCAGTCGCAGAAACAGAAGCAAAAACGGAAACAGGTACAGCCGGCAGCGATGGAGCCAAGACCAAACTTCGATCGCCTAGACGCCCACGGGATTGGCGACGAGGCACTGGAGTGCACCGTCTCCTCGCCCATCAAGGAGAACGACGGCACGAAGGATGCCTTTGTGTCTTACCTCATTACGACCAACGTCAGTTTGGAGCGATTTCCCTTCTTAGTTCCATCGCTGTTCCTCTCCCTAGTTGTGTCGCCCACGTCCCATTAGGTCTCAGTGCTAACCGGTGCCATACCCGAGCATCGCAGACCACATTCCCCTCCTTCCAGAAGCCGCACGTCTCTGTGCGACGTCGCTTCACAGATTTCGTTTTCCTGTTCAAGACGCTAGCTAAGGACTACCCGGCATGCGCCGTACCGCCCCTGCCGGACAAGCAACGTATGGAGTATGTGCGCGGTGACCGGTTTGGTGCCGACTTCACCGCGCGCCGGGCGCACTCGCTGCGGCGGTTTTTGACCCGGTGCGCACTGCACCCTATCCTGCGCCGCAGCCCCATCTTGCACACCTTCCTGGAGAGCCCGGACTGGAATGCGACGATGAGGTCGCGGGCCAACCGGGGCATCTCCGTCAGCAGCCCCGGCGGAAGCGGCGGGTTTGAGTCCGGCTCAGGCACGGGAGTTGGCGGCGGCAGCGGGGGTTCCGGAAACGGCGCTTCCAGCATGGCGAACAGCGTCTTCGACAACTTCGCCGATACTTTCATCAATGCTTTCACCAAGGTGCATCGGCCGGATCGGCGCTTCATTGAGGTTCGCGAGCGCAGCGACAAGTTAGACGAGGACCTGGGACATGTCGAGAAAGTCGTAGCGCGCGTGGCCAGGCGCGAGAACGACATCGAGGCCGACCTGCGCGATCTCGCCGAGCAGTTCCAGAAGCTGATCATATTGGAGCCCGGCGTCGAGCCGCCCGTGCGCGCCTTCGCAGCCAGCGTTGAGGACACAGCCGCCGGTCTGCGTTCCCTCAAGGAGGCCACAGAACAGGACTACCTCGGCAGCCTGCGCGACCTGGCCGCCTTCAGCGGCGCGCTCAAGGCCCTGCTGAAGGCGCGCGAGCAGAAACAGCTCGACTACGAGCAGCTGACAGAGTACCTGAATAAGAGCACCGCCGACCGCGACGTGCTGGCCTCCGGCGGCAGCGGCTACTACGGCTCCTCGGGCGGGGGCGCCCTGGCCGGCGCCGGCGGGTTCATCCGCAGCAAGATCGAGGACGTCAGGGGTGTGGACCACGAGCAGAGCCGGCGCGAGCGCCAGCGCAAGCTGGAGCTCCGCATCGAGGAGCTGACGGCCGAGGTCGAGCGGGCCAAGAACACCTCGGAAATGTTCGACGAGGAGGTCGTCAAGGAGGTCGCCGACTTCGAGCGCATCAAGCGCGTCGAGCTCAAGCGCCAGTTTGGCAGCATCGCCGAGTCGCACATCTCCTTCTACGACCAGACCATCGATATCTGGGAGAAGTATGTTCAGGAGATGGAGAAGGATGGCGGGATTGCCGCGTGAGCAGATCTTGGGTGCTTTGGATATCGATAATTAGGGGTTTTCTGGGTGCCTATCTGGGTACCTACGTCTAACTCACCACCTATCGCCCCAACTACCTACCGGCCAAGCAGTGTAACTTAACTGTAGCTTTCGGGGACCTGAGGGTCGATACCTGCAAGTCACCTACTTAGTATCAATTCAGCTCCAAGGTGTAAACGGAAGGAGCCATGTTTCTTGTTTTTCTTTCCCTCCCTCATTCTCGCCATTCCCGCTCAGACCAAGACCCATTGCCTCGGTCACTAATGCTCTTCAACCACCTTCCCACGTTCTAGCTCGGGGATAAGTTGATTGAAGAGACAGCTTTCGACTGTTCCATAATGTGAATGCTGGAAACATGCACTCAATAGAAGTCATTCATCACAGCTGAGAACGACGCTGATTTTAGGAGCTTCCTTTTTTGAGGATTTTCCCGAACTTGTCTATTAGCTCGCCGCGTGTCCGTCTGGGAGGTAGCGCATCGCGGGTGGTCGGCAGCAAGGTTGATATGTATAGAACAGTTGGGGGCGAAGCTAGAATAACTATAGGGCCACTGGCAGTATCGGCGAGCATAATACGTACAGTGATCTCTTTTTTTTTAAAGGTCGAAGCAGGAAGGAAACAACTCCTTCCAGACCCAGCAAATTACCAAGACAATCCCAATCCCTGACGCCTCCCCGCGAGGGGTGAATAATAGAATATGAGAACAAGCGAAAGGAAACCGGCATAAGAATAAAAAGCCGAAAGACTAAAACATGCAGCGTAACCAATGCAGAGTACCTATTTAATGCGGTGCGTGTTATCGTGACATGCTTATCCGCGTCTAGCTTCGGGGTTGTGGCAGGCGGCGTAGTGACGATCAACTGCGTGATGATCAACTGCGCTCGTCCGTCTTGTAAAATGTCTGTCGTTTCTCAAAACCCTCTTTGTCTACCGACTGAACAGGGACTGAAGAGAATGAGGGGGTATAGGGCATTGAGGGAAAAAAGAGTTTTGGTGGTCTATATAGATTGGTAGATAGGGAGGTAGGAGAAGGGGGTCAAAAGCCGTGGTCCCCCAAAGTTATCAATGTCTCCCAAGGAGGCTCGAGTCGCCCGTCTCCTGGGTCTCGTCCTCATCCGAATCGTCTCCGATCACGTGATGAACATCGTCATCGTCCAACTGGGCACGAGGATCCCGGCTGGCACCGGTGGGGCGCTTCTCGGCGCGGCCGTCGCCCTCCTCGCGATCGCGGTACTGCGAATCGGCGAACTCGTCATCCTCGTCATCGCTGCCCCCAGCAAACGCGTCATACAGCTCGCCTCCCCGCGTCTTGCGGCCCTTCTTGCCACCCGCGGCGAAGCCCTTCTCACCACCGCCGTTGAGGCCCTCGGTCTCCTCCTCGTCTAGGAGCTCAAACTCGTAGTCGTCGCGAGGGCTGTTCCGCAGCCGGCGGCGCCGGGCCATGAACAGGAAGATGCCCAGGCCGCAGCAGAACACGACGACGAGGGCGAGCCCGCCATAGATCCACGCCTGGGCCTTGGAAGAGACGCCGAACGTAGGCAGGAACGAGGGGAGCCACGAGCTGGAAGACTGAGATGCCGGCGTATCGGTGGTGGCTGACCCCTGATCAGAGGGCTTGCTGGAGGTGGCATCGGTGCCGGTCGGCTTGCTGTTAATGGGGCGATCGGGGTGATTCGCGTCCGTCGTCACGGGGTTGGCGTTTGTAGCATCAGCGCCCGAGGGCATGGTGGTGGTGCTAGCAGACACCGTTGTGGTCGCCACGTCCTGATCGTGATTCTTATCATCGTCCTCGGTGGGCATTGGCAGGAGTGACGCCTTGGCGGGATCGCGCGCCTCGCCCCACAACTTAAGGTGCCAGTCGACGAAAGTGCCATTAAACTCATTTTCTTTGGTATCCCGCACGATGATGGTCCAGGTGCCGACGCCAGACTCGCCCCAGTGCGCCACGCTCATGAATGTCCAGTCGACGTAGCCGGAGTTAGCGTTATCGAGCCGGCGAGGCACCGACAGTGCGCTAGTGATGCCGTCAGGGCTGATCAGGTCCACGCTCAGGTCGCCCCGGCGACCGTGCTCGACGTTCATCGTCACCGTGACGTGCTCAAGCCGCTCAACATTGGCCTTTTCGAGCATTTCGGCCGTGACCTCGAAGCTGGCGACGAGCCCCTGCTCGCCCTGGGGGATTGGCTGCTGGATGTGGAGCCACGGCGAGAAGAACCAGGCCTGGGGTTTCACGAGCTTCCAAGTCTTGGCGGCCTCGACCATGCCATAGCTATCGACCTTGCCGTAGCCGTAAGTATGGCTGAATTTCTTGCCTATCGTTGTGTCCTGCCACTTGCCCGTGTCCAGGTTGATGGGCACGGCCGTCATGAGGGCCAGATACTGCATATCTCGCCACGTCAGGTCTGGCCGGATCTGGAGCGAAAGGGCGAAGATACCGGCCGCCAACGGGGCGGCGGCCGACGTGCCACCATGGTTACTGTAGCAAGCGTTCGTGCCGACGTCCGTTGTGTGCTGTAGGCGGTAGCGTTAGAAGACAGACACGAATTAGAGAAGAGTAGAGAAAGAAGAGAAAGAAGACAGACACGAATTAGAGAAGAGTAGAGAAAGAAGAGAAAGAAGACAGAACATGATCCAGGAACTTACGATAGCATCCCCACTGCCACTCGAGTAAGTAACTACAAGGCCAGCAGAGCACTTCTCCGAGTAGTAGGGAGAATTGCCGGTACGGTCTATGGCGCCCACGGTGATGCTGTAGATGCTGTTCGTATAGCCATCAAAGTTGCAGTTATCATCATTGCCGGCCCCATTGCCACTAGCGAACACGTAGATGGAACCCAGCCCGTTGCGTCCGTTCTGGACCGCATTGAGCATAGCTCGTCGAATAAGGATGCCTGGCGCGTCCATGCTTTTGCCGTCGTCAGGCGGTCCCCACGAGCACGAGTATATCTGGTTGTTGTGGAAGTCGTAGTTCATGGCCACTGCCTCGTCGGCATCGCTTATGAGCTTACTGAGGATGCGCAGTCCGGCAATCTTGGAGTCGTACGCGACGCCCACGCCGCAAACATTGTTGCGCACGGCCGAGACCTCGCCAGCACATCGCGTGCCGTGCTTGTCGTCATCGAGCCGAGGCCGGGGCTCCTCGGTCTTGTCGTTGAAGTCGTAGGAGCCCTTGGCGTAGTAGTTGTCCTTCAGGTCATCGCTGTACATATCTAAACCATCGTCAACGATAGCCACGGTGGCATTCTTGCCCGTGATGCCCTGCTCCCACACGGCTGAGACATTCACGTCGTGTCCGACCTGCACCGAGTTGAACAGGTGCCATTGGTCCTTGAATATGGGGTCGCGAATGCCAAGCTTCGCGGCAATACGCGCCTGCTCCTTGACAGCCGCCGCATCCGGGGAACCCTGCGCTCGGGGGTGGAGCAGCTCCGGTCCGGCCGCGCGGCCAGGCGGCACACGCTTCTCCCAAGGCCTGCGCAGGACTTGCTTCTCTGAGAACAGAACGCCGTCCAGGGCGGAGCGACCCTGTACACTGCGTTTCCTCCGCCGTCGCTCGTGCAGGCCCCGCTTGACGACGTCATGCTCTGTCTTTCCGCTAGAGAACACATGGTGGTCGGCAAGCTCTCCCAGCTGGCCCTCATGGCTCAGTCCCAGCTCCAAGGCGACCTGGCTCGGTGATGCGTCAGAGTCAAGGTGCAGCACATAGTAATCGTTGCTGCTAAAGTCGCGAGGCGTAACCTTGGGCACAGCGGCGGCCGCGAGGGCGGCGACACCCAGGAGCACCGCGGCGGGCGAGAGCTTCATGGCGAGGCGATCGATGTGGCCCGGGGACCTCGACCAGCTAGCTACCCGACCTATTGCGTAGATGCGGGCTCGTAGTGGGTAGGCGAGCGATACTCTCTTTACACGGTCGAAACCATAGGGAGAAGTCGTCGAAAAAGAAGAGGCCTAGCGCGCGAGCACAAAACTAGTCCGGCTGGACGACCGCGGTATCTAATCGTCCGTCCTTGTTCACTTGCTTGTCTGGGGATCGTGATGCGGTGGCTGCGATACCCAAAGTCTAGGCCACAGTTGCGGAGTAGACTGGGCTGGATCGAGATAGGGATGCAAAGAAGGACTGGCGCTCGAGTCTGAATGGGAGACGCGACAATGAATGATGAAGGATGCCGCGGAGGAAGTACCTGGAGTAAAAAAAGACAAAGACACGATGGGAAAAAGTAAGTGAAGAGAAAAGTCCGCAGAAAAAAAAAGAGGAAGATTAACGGACGGCCAGCAGGTGGCAACTGCTATCCTCTCAAGAAACACACGGTTTGGTCTGTTTCAGTGGTTCAGAGATGGAACGGGCGACCGTCTTGACACTTGGAGAAGTGTCCTTGCCGTGCTTATCCCTGCACCGGCCAGGCTCGACCCAGGCCCAAGGCACCCAGGCCGGTGCCAAGAGTGACCCACTACCAGCCGCCACTGCTTGAGAACACGTCCCAGCAGTGTCAGGAGCCTAAAAACCCTCTTCGCGCCTTTTTCAGGGGCTTTTTATGGTACTCTAATCACCTACTAAATCCAAAGTCATCATTGTGCAATTCTCTGAGCATGTTGATGCTTAGGCTCCGTGCCTTTGCTATGGGAGAACTTTCTTCGTCACTCTGGGAGCCAATGATGTGGCGGCCACGCTCAGCCACACCTGAACAATCAGCTGCGTGGCCGTGTCTTGTCGGCCTTCTCAGGTGAGTTGACGAGTCATCACAGCTTACTGGGCTGCTGTCAGTGTCAGGTCAGCCAGAATTGAGACCGCTTGCTTCCCGTCCCGTCTTTGTAGGTACCGAAGCGAATCTGGAAGCGAACGTGGAAGCTGCGGGTGCAGCCTTGCGCAAGCTACCCGTACCTGGTACCTGGTATACTTTTCAAGCACTGAGTAACGCCGTGGCAACCGGCTGAGCCGTTGGCTCCCTGAGGCTTCTCCCTCTTGAGACAGACTCTGGACAGCTACCGGTTGATCTGCGAACTCTGGCGAGGGTAGCCTGTCACTTCTTTCTCCTCAGTTGTGCCTCCAGACATTCCTCCAGATATTCCAGCCTCCCTCTTCCGTACTACCTACTACCTATGTACAGACGTTAGAGTAATGTGGACGTCAAGTAACGTCGTATTCAGCAACGATCTTTCCCATCCCTTCACCGTCTAGTCAAATAAGGGAGGTACATTAGCGTGGTATGCTTTAGCCGACGCCCTCATCAATCGCCCTTTTTCAGTGTCTCGGATGCTTTTATTCTTCAGGGCCAGGACTTGTTTCTCGCTGCCAAGAGTTGTACCTTCTTCAAACGATCTGAGAAGATCGGCCAGTGCAGTCCATCACGCACATCCATCATTGCGCTCCCCAATCACATCCCATCGCACATTCCAGACTGAAGGGATTTCGGTGATGTCTAGCAGTGACACTTTTGGCAACCTTCAGGAGTCCAGTCTCGAGTCGCGAGTCTCTAACTTCTTGACTTTGAGGTATAAATAGAAGTTGAGTGGGGGGTGGGTCGGTTGCGGAATCAATGTTTCGAATTCTAACAACCTGGCTGGAAAGCAAAGGGCGAAGGTCTCAAATTTTTGTGATGAACGAGACTGTTTGAACATCCCCACCCTTCATCTTCAGCCAAGGGTTCTGGCCCGTTTCCTACCAAGCAGCTACTAGGAGCTACAAGCTTGGTTGCCGATCAGTCCTATTCATGATCCGGCAGTGGACGTCACGGGCGGAAGCCGGCGTCCTCAGCGCCCCCTTGATGATCCTCGACGACGAGCCTCTGGATCTCCAGTCACTTGTTGGCCCGCCCCTTGGCCCCTTAAAACTCAGTCTATCACTTCAACTTACTTCCTCCACACACTGTGCAGTAGTATCTAGGTAGGTACTAGGTAGCCTCCCAGCCCGAACTACTCCCCCACTGTACCACACTGCGAGGCTCAACAAGGCCGGGAAAATATCGAAGGCATCCATGGAAAGCTGTCGACAAACGGTCGGTTTCTATATAGAGGTTTGCACCATATTCTAATGTAAGGTAAAGTACTGGCAAGGGCTGGGCTTCGCCGATTGGTTGCTGCAACTTACGGTTGCTTTTCCGGATCAGCACGTAATAAGGAGGGGTTTTCCGGGCTCAAGAACCTGAATACACGTAGCCCGTCCTGTTTCCACTATTGATAAAACACCAAAATCTACATTGTATCACACAGACTTCCGACTTAGGACTCAGAGGCTGTGGACTTGACAACTTGACTTCCCCAGGCGAATTCCTTTCTCCTAAGCCGGTAAGTTCGCGCCTTTCCCTATACGTTTATGTCTTCCATGGCCAGGTGTCCACTCCCTTGGATGAGCCAGCGCTCTACCTGATGTAAATAGACCGAACCCAACGATGATTGCCTTGGGCAGCTGCTTAGCCTAGGCATGGGCAGATAAGATCTTGTGATCCAAAGAAGATTCCTCGACCATAGTTCGTGAGCAAGGGCTATGTTGCTGACTCCATGACATAACGGTAGACCGAGCTACAGAGACTTGGTGTTCCACCCTTCCACCCCTCACTGCTGGCAGATGTCTGCGGGGGTTCCGAGTCCTTCTAGACGGACAAGTCATACAACGCAACAACTATGATCTCCGGCATCCACCATATCAACCTGGTTGTCCCGCCAGGCACCCTCCCCGCTGCCAACGCCTTCTATGGGGAGACACTCGGCCTGACCCCGCGGCCTGTACCTGCTCTCCAAGTCGGGACGCTCGCCTGGTTCGACATAGGGACGTCAGGACAACAAGTCCACATTGCATTCGGCAAGCCGGACGATTTCACGTTCGAGTCTTCCCGGCATCCTTGCTTCAAGCTCGAGTCGGGCGAAAAGCTGTTGCAGCTGCAGCAGAGGATATGGGAGCACTTCGAGAGGGGCGGCGAGGGGGCTCCCAAGGCCGCAGACAAACCTGGTGGCGAGAGCAGCGGCGCCAAGGGGGAGGAATATCCCCAGCGGTTTTTTGCTCGTGATTTCAGCGGAAATCGACTCGAGTTTAGTGTGTGAGGGTTGCCGCAGAGGTCATTATCACAATTTATTTGGTCACGTTGATAGATGAGACTATCTCGACAACCCCTGCGGCTATCGGATTTATTTTCTTTTTTAACCTCGAGCCTGATGGCCCCTAGGCTTCCCACAAGGAATGCTACCGGAATCGAGGTCACGATGAGCCTCATCCTACCTAGGGAGATACAACAATATATTCTAGTCTCCAATACCAAGCGTTTCCCCTGCAGCATTTAATGCACTCTCAGGGCACTACAAGGCGGGGACACCAGTTTACAATTCCGACCCATTGCCCAGCCGTAACCACGAAAGGAGCTAGAATCTTTCCAACTAGAAACTGCCAATGTCAATCTGCAGTCGCCCTTCCACGATTAAGTCCTCCGGTCGCGCAACCTAGACTACCAGCCCGACCATGGCCCGCTGAGAACTGTGCTGTACGTTCGGTGCAAGTTATCCACTGGATATGGAGCAGGATAAAGACGACGAGAGGCACTAGAGGACGCCATAGAGCCCTTGCTCCATGTAACTTGTAGCCATACCAAAACCTCATTGTCATTAGGACTCGAGGGGAGGGGTACCTATAGGTACCACCTAGGCCGTCCCGATAACCAGGGTCCGAACCGCGGCAGGAGCTCATGCGCACTTTCTCTCTTCGGCTTCGCAACTGGAGCAGGTGCAGATGAAGCACCTGCCTCAGTCCATGGGTTGCTTGAAAGTGCTCCGCCACTTGAAACTATTCCATCTTCCGCACCTGCGTCAAGTCTCTTGCTCTGCAGTCCTTTGCTCTTCGTCTCCCCCCAAGCAGAAGACTTCGTGGGTCAATGTCTGCCTCCCAACGGTCCAGGAAGCGCAAAAACTTCCGTCCATCGAGACCTCCGTGCCTCACTGAGCTCGACTGACCTCATGGCGACACCGGCGGATGAGGGTGGTTGCGGCCCTGCAGGGTACCAAAACCACCCAGAGGCCGCGGTTCGGCCGAAGCCACTTTTGACTGAAGCCTTGAAGACGCAGCCCCATGGCAAGGAAGCAACCGGTCACATCCCAAGGCCTAACTTCCTTCTCGACACCTTCGATCCTCTCGAGATCGATGAGGGATTTACATGGCCGAAGGCGAATATCTCTCCGCCGGGAAAGTTCACTCGGCAAGAGGAGCTACAACAGAGGATGGGAAATGGCGCAGATCCTTTTCGCCATGTCATCGAGAGTCGGAGCGAAGAGAATGAGGTCAGAATCCCTACACACGGATTGTCATCCGCGATCCAGTCCGCACGACCGAAGGTTCATCCTCCAGTACCGACCTTCCCATCCCCAGCGAGGGTCGCGGTCAAGGATGTGTCCGACGAAGACCTCCTCGCGACACGCCGAGACGACGAGGGTGGACCCGTGGGATTCAAAACGACGAGTCCTTCTTCAGCTCGCAGAACAGCAACTGCAAGCGTGCGACGGCGTCCGTTTCCCGATCCTGACCGCATCGACAGCCTCAGTTCTGGTCGTCCTTCCTTGATTTCAATGCCAGCGGCGAAGCCTGCCGCAGCCCACGGGTCTACATATTCGAGTGGTTTCATGGGCTCAGGCGAAGCCAACCAGACGATATCTAACACACTGGCAATGCCATCTGATCGACATCTACTAGGCGAGGGCCAGGCGTCAGGTACCACGCAGCCAGACCAGCCACCACTTCGAGCCGCCGCGGAACGTCGTCAGAACGCTCAGCACTCAGCCGTAGGCACAACGGTGGGACAGCATGAAGAATTCGGTAGACCGACACCCACCCCGGCACGCCGAGCTCCAACGAAGCTGGGCGGTCCGTTCAAACAACAAAGCGGTTTTGGAAAGCATGCTCAACACAGCTCAGGGAGCTCTAACGCCGCCCATTACAGGAACCTAGTCCTGCAACACAACAGCGACAGCGTGTCTAACCGTGGAAAGTTCTGCCAAACTCCCACTGCCCCTGGCAGCCCCAGTCGTACATCCATACGCTCCTGCGAGACTAGGTCCAGCTCGGACCAGTTTCTTCAAGGGTACAAGGTCATGAAGAAGAGGAGCGACGCTAAACAGAGGGAGCTGAGACTGAGACTCACCGGACAAAGGCAGCAAATCCAAGCACTGGAGTCCGAGCTTGGTCTTCTCAACGACCGAGCCACTCAGCTAGCTTCAGAGAACGACGTGCTCAGGGAAGACAAAGAGAAGATGAAAGGGAAGTTGACGGAGAGATGCACGAAGTTGAGGGAGCGGCTCAACGCAGCCGTTAAGGAGCAGCAGGACCTGTATTCGCGCTCATGTAGCGCCAGCAATGATGCCATAAACATGGTGAACCGCAGGATTCAGGCCTTGAGAGCAGAGAAAGATGACGCAGTGAAGAGGTCAGAAGACTGTCAGTCCCGGCTGATGGCCACCGTGAAGTCTGTGCAGGAGCAGCGCAAGAGAGAGTCTCACGACAGTAAGCCGCGATTTGTTCCTTTGACCGAGCACTCACCTTACTACTTGCTAATACTTATCAATCTGCAGAGGACCTCATCATTCGGCAGTTGCGGGCGGAAGCCAACTCCTTAAACGCGGAGCTCGCCGAAGAGAGACGCATGATCGAGACGCTCGCGAAAGATCAGGGCCAAGTTCAGGCCCTGGAGGCTATCATCAAACAGCAGCTCGGCTGCCAGACTGCCAGCATCACCAGCAAGCTGGATGAATGCGGTATCCGGTACCTCCTACCTCTCATTCAGAGGGGCGATGTGCGGGATTCCAAGTTCGGTGAGGCCATGAAAGTCCTGGAAAGCGTGTTGTCGCAGAGCGCTGTCCAAGGGCAGAACATCGAGCACATTAGGGAGATCTGCACTGGAGTTGCATCCCGAGTTATTCCTGGCATAGCGCAGGTTACAGACTCCCAGGCGCGCACAGAGGAGGCTGGCAGGCAGCTCGCCGCTGACATCCGCCAGATTGAAGAAATCTGGAATGAGAATAAAGGAAAAGGCGATGCGATGACCGCAGCTCTAGCCGAGCTGAAGGAGGAAAACGCTTTGCTTGCCACAATGGTCACGGAGGCCGACGAGGAGCGCCAGCGCGTGACCGAGGAGCTTGCCTTTTGGCAACAAGTTGCCGAGAGCCATGAGGGAGAAAGCCGCCGGCTGGCTAACGAGTTGGCCGAAAAGAGCAACATGCCTCTTGAGAATCCGAGAACGTTGGCCAAACTGCGGGCTGTTCAAGAACGTAGCCAGGTGCTACGGACTGAGCTCGGTGAGAAGAACGCTACCATCACACAGCTTCAGCAGGACCTCAAAGCCAGGGACAAAAAGCACGACGAGGAACTCAAAAGCATGACCGACGGGAAAGAGGACGTCTTGCGGGATATCGAGCAGCAGGAGGTACGTCTGAGGCGCGACTATGAGGAGGCTATTGCGAAGGCCCGCGCCAAGTTTGAGGCCGAACTGAACGCGCTGCGGCTCAAGGCAGAGACGTCTGCGAAGGAGTTGGAATCGACTAGATCGTTCTTGCGAGATGCAGAGCAGGCCCTGCGCGGAATGCAGCTGAAGCAAAGCCAGGACGCAGAGGCATTGCAGTCTCTTGAGAGAAAGCTCGATTCACAGTCACAGACCTCCTCAAGGCTGGCACAAGCTCGAGACAGAGTGGCAGCCCTCGAGACTGAACTAGCCGACGCCGAGTCTCGTGCCAGTGAAGCGACTCGGGTAATCGCAAAGAGAGAATTGGAGCTGGCTCAAGCGCAAGATCTCGCCAAGTCTCAAGAGGGTGAGCGAAACCGTGTGCAATCGCATCTGGACGAGGCTTCGCAAGAGAATGCGATGGAAGTGGCCAAGCTCAACAAGGAACTGGGTCGCGACTCCAACACGATCGCTATCCTCAAGAAGAGAATCAACGAGCTCGAACGTAACAAAGGGCCGAATCCCCAAATCTCGGACCTGCTATCCAAGGCGAAGGGGCGGGTGGGAGAGTTGATGACCAGCCTCAAGCTCCACGTCAAGCATCTTCTCGGCGAGAACCAGGCCAACGAACGCCGACCTGGCACCCCAGCAGATGCATCAACACTTCTCCAAGCCATGTACGATGATCTCAGGCTTCGAATGGATGAGCTGCGTCTGCTTTATGGTGTCTCTCTTGACGACAACTCACAGGTGACTCAAGGTGGAGTATCCAAAACGAGAGCTAAGCCGGATGAAGGTCTCGAGAATGCAGATGGAGATTCTGGCAGCTCTGTCGACAGGGGCCCCCATAGCACTACCGAGAGTGCTTTCCAGGAGACCAAACACGAGGAAGAACAAGAGGGTACGGGTGAAAAGAGAGCCGAACAGGTGGCCGACTGTAAGCGCATCTCAGTGCAGTTCTCGACGGACGAAGCGGACCGATCGGCACAGACGATCACTGTGCAGCAGGAGCAGTCGAGGCGCCGCGTATCTAATCGGCCGAAGTCCATCCTGAAGCACCAGGATGGTAGCCAAGGATCAGCACAGCCTGTTGACGGTAGTGAGAAGCAGATTGATGACGACGGCCAGGACAAGCCGCCAGCGACCAGATCTACATCGCGGAAGAGGGGCTTCTATGACTCCGAGCCACTGCCTTCTTCTCAGGCAAGAGGAGACAGGGCTGCAAAACGTCGCAAGCCTGTCCTAATGTGCATCCGCGAGGCTGAGCCTTCAGGACGAGTCACAGCTAGCGGAATTTGAGCGATCGTTCGCTGTGAACCGCCCTCGAGAGATCGCTGCCCCCCTTCTCAGGCATGATCCTGGACTGGTGGCATTGGTGATGAGGTGGCTTCTCGAGAAGGCACCGGAGGAGTGCGAGAGAGTAGCTCCACCATCTGTTTACACTCTGTTTGGCTTGCTTGACTTCTGCTCCCTCACTGTTGCACACTAGACACTCACTATATGACCGTCTAGCGGGAGGGGCCTTGCCCGCCAACTACGGCCTTACCGCTGAGATCCTAGCATTCCTTAGGGGGAAAAAGCTGCTGATCATACATAGGTACTTATTTGCTTGACATAACATGGATAAGAGGCGGTAGGAGGATCGGAAGGGCAGTTGCTGGCTGGCGAACTTTTGCTTGTGTTGGAGCTTGTTCGGCGGATGGAAGGAGAGGGATTCATGTCAGGAGTTATTTTGGCACATGTTGGTGAGCTCACATACAGAGTAATGAGGCGACGGACGTTAGTATCGGAGGCAGTCAGAGACGTTATAGCCAACTTGCTAGCAGACCCAAATAAATTTCTTTCATCTTTGGTACCGCCAGCTATCAAAATACAAGATCGTACAAGCACGCCGTAGAGATCAGAAACCTCGACGGCTGCTAGTGATGGAACCGACCCCCATGCCAGCCCCATTTGCACACATGGGAGTAGGGCTCAATCTTAGGTTGAATGCCCCTTTCCCCGGCCAAATGGCCTCACAGGGTAGTCTATGAGTGGTCATTGGTATTTGTGACGAGAAGCAGTCCTCTGGCGAGGTGCATCGAGCGCTTTGGAGAGTCGAAAGAAAGCGCAGAGAGGGCGAGCGGCGGCGAGAATGTTGCCAGCGGACGAGGACGTAAGGCGACTGACTACCTTCCTTTCCGTTTTTGCTCGAGGAAGAGGACTTTTCTCCGAACTGTTGTTGCCCGAGCTTGTAAGCCCCTGACTGGCATCTAGGTGGTGGGCATTTGTCTACTTGTATCTGGGGACGAAGGCGCGGAAAAGAGAAACGTCATGCCGTACCGACTGGATCGTATTTTAGCATGCTCAGGGGCGTGGCCGTCCTCGGCCTCGACATCTGGTAGAAGAAGCCCGTCATGGCCATGGAGATCAGGCGCACCGCGATGACGCGAGATTTCGCTGGTTTTTTTTGTTTCACACAGTTAGTTCAGTGCTTTGCGCTTTGTGTTTTGATCGCTGTTCTTGGTTTTCTGCTTTGCTTAGCTGGAAAATATTGTTCGCACCTTTCTTAGCCATGGCTGCTGGAGCAAGCGCGTTTGGGCTTTGCGCATGCGAACGTGAAGGTGGTGACGATAACTTTGGTGTCTTTTCGATCGGGAGATGGCCTCGGCGTGGAGAATTTCTGTTGGTGGACTTCTAGGGGTAGGTAGGTACCCCACACCTCAATGTATCTTGTACCTCCACTCCACAGCGGACAGTCCACGGGCTATTGCGGGACACCACTGGTACCGCTTGGCGCGCCTCGTTAAGTCCGAAGTTCTCTTTGGAGGACCAGGCCGTTCATGGCGTATTGATGACCGCTTCTTGAGCACCCTTGAGCTACGTCCGGCAGGGATGAGATATGAAGAAGATAAAGACTCGATAGAACTCATGCGGTGTAAGGGTATATGGCCTTAACAGCGCTTACCGTTCAGTCATTCCGCCCCGGTAACGGCGGAGCTATTTGCCTAATGGATTCCCTCATGATACCGAGTCTTTTACCGTCCTCATCCGGGGAAAACCACTGAGGTGTAGCTTTTTCCAAAGTCTTTAGCTGTTACCGTCAAAGGGACGCACAAACGCGAAAGCGCCTCTCCAAACCGGCCTTTTTTTCTTCTCTTTTCGATTCGCCGGAGATGGCGGTCTGCTTAAGATCCGGCCACCGCGCATGGCATTCGATGGTGGTCGTTGGAAACGGCCCTGGAAGGACGGCTTACTTCTCAGGTATATTCATAACGTCAATCATTCTACTCATTCTTGTCCATCAAGCCAGTCTCCTCTCCCCACAATCCCACACTCTCTTTTCCTCTGCTCTGCGTTTACGTAAGGCTGCGTTCCTCTTCAATCCAACTGTTGCCGAGGGCTAAGAGCAATCGAAGCATCCAAGTGGACAGCCGCAGTTGGGGACAGCTAATGTGAGGCGGTTGAGTGACATTCAATTCCTCCCAACACAAAGCCGGGGTCCGTCTGGTCCTTGGTGTTGGTCTTCCCCGGTTTCGGCGGCCCAAGTTGAGAATATGGAAACGCATATCCCTCAGAATAGGTGTTTCTTTGCCTCGTTGCGTGGGTTGAGTCACTTCTCACTTCTCCGACTACGCTAGTCGGTCAGGCGGTTCACGTCGTCCCATCCCATCAGATCAATTCACTTTCCACCATACCGCTGTACTATTACATCCCACTATATGCACACAGCTGCGGGATAATAATCAATCGGGGCCACCGGGGTTGGGGGGCTCAGCGACTAGCAACCGGCAACCAGCAGACGAGCATGAGACGATAAGAGGATAATGGGTTGATTCTCTCCTCGCCACTACCATGAGCGTCGTCGCTGTTGGCTGTTGTGGGATGCATATGGGTGTGTGGCCTGGCTCGCTGGCTGGCTCCGTCCTTGACCTGTTCCTGCATGTTCCGACCGCCGTCTTTCTTTTCTCCCATCTCATTCGGCAACACCTACCTTACTGATCGAGCTGCGTCTGCCCGAGGTGTTTGCTTCTTGGGCTGTGAGTGAGTGAGACAAGCCCTGGTTGATACCAAATTGCCTCACCTGATAGTCTTTTTTGTCACCACCTTCATATACGGCAAAGTGAGCTAGTCGGCTCTCTTCTCTATCTCCCTCCCGCACTCAGAAAGAAGCAAGCATTTTATCGCTAGTGAATGAGCGGTTTTTTCCCCGGCCCTGCCTTTCTCTCTTCGCCAGTGCCACCCACTCTTGACGGGTGTACAAAAGCTGCCGCTTCCTACTCTGAGTGCGTATGTGTGTTTGCATGTCTTGCCGGTCTGTTTAACACGCAATCTTCAAATTCTTAGGCGTCCCCTCAATCCCGACTCCTCCTGTAACCCCGCCATCGAACAGCACCGCTTCCACGTCCACCAAGCCTTCCCCACCAACTCGGAGACAAAGTACTTCAAGTCACCGCCGCCAGTCTCTGCCTGCGCAACAGCATCGGCAGTTCCAGTTTCAGCACTTCCAACTCCACCAATCTAGGACAATGTCTTCCACTCCGGTGCGGCGGCTCAACCATGGGAACATCAACCCCCACGTGAAGGCGGCCAAGTACGCCGTGAGGGGTGAGTTGGCTGTCAAGAGCGAGGAGTACCGTGCAAAGATCAACAGGGGCGATGGTGCGGACCTGCCGTTCAAGCAGGTTATCTCGGCGAACATTGGTAATCCGCAGCAGCTGGACCAGAAGCCCATCACCTTCTTCCGCCAGGTGCTGAGTCTGCTGGAGAACCCGCAGCTGTTGCAGCACGAGGATGTCCTGTTGGGCAGCCTTGGATACAAGACGGACGTCATCGCCCGTGCTAAATGGCTGCTGAGCAAGGTTGGCTCTGTGGGCGCCTACAGTGCCAGCAACGGCGTGCCGGCCATCCGCCAGAGCATCGCCGACTTCCTTGAACGTGAGTGCATGTCGAAGGGCTGAACACGTGAGGGAAAGCGACCTGAGAACGAGACTGACAGAGAATACGAGCATGACAGGACGTGATGGCTTCCCTGCAAAGGAATCCGACATCTACCTGTCGGCGGGAGCGTCGGCTGGGGTGAACACTCTGCTGCACGTTATCTGCGCCGACAGCAAGTCCGGCATCCTGGTGCCCATCCCCCAGTACCCGCTGTACACGGCCTCCTTGTCCGTGCTGGACTCGCAGTGTGTACCCTACTACCTGGATGAGGCCAAGGACTGGGGTACCACCTTGGACACAATCAAGAGCGCCCACGATGATGCCAAGGCCAAGGGCATTGACGTGCGTGCCATCGTAATTATCAACCCGGGCAACCCGACGGGAGCCTCGCTGCCGGAGGAGGATATCCGGTCCGTCATCGAGCTTGCGCGCGCTGAGCGGCTGGTGGTCATGGCGGATGAGGTGTACCAGACCAACGTCTTCATTGGCAAGTTCCACTCGTTCAAGAGCGTCCTGCGGAAGATGCAGCAGGAGTCGCCCGGCAAGTACGATGGGGTCGAGCTCGCCTCGCTGCACTCGGTGTCCAAGGGCATGGTGGGTGAGTGCGGCCACCGCGGCGGCTACTTCGAGCTGGTCGGCTTCGACCCGGAGGTGCAGGCCGAGATCTACAAGTTCGTGTCTATCACGCTGTGCTCGCCCGTCATCGGCCAGTGCCTGGTCGAGCTGATGGTCAACCCGCCGCGCGAGGGCGAGCCGAGCTATGAGCTGTACAACAAGGAGTACAACGGCATCTTCGAGGGCCTGCGGGGCCGCGCCAACGCCCTGCACAAGGCGTTTGACGAGATGGAGGGCGTTGAGTGCGGCGCTCCGCAGGGCAGCATGTACCTCTTCCCCACCATCCACGTCCCAGCTCGCGCGGCTGAGGCTGCAGAGAAGGAGGGCCGCACTCCTGATGAGTTCTACTGCATGCGCCTGCTCGAGGCTACGGGCGTCTGCGTCGTGCCCGGAAGCGGCTTCGGGCAGAAGCCCGGCACGCTGCATTTCCGAACCACCTTCCTGGCCCCCGGCACCGAGTGGGTCGGCAGCATCGTCAAGTTCCACAAGGAGTTTATGGACAAGTACAGGTAGAAGGTACAGGTAGGCAGCGGCCCTCTCCCTGCAGACCCTGTTGGTGGTTCGTGAATCAAGCTGCGAAGCGTTTGGTGGAGCAAGCAAAAGGAAAGTGGAAGTGAGAATAAAAAACAGTTAAAACAACAAAAACCGAACTACGAAAATCGATTGATATCGAGAACAGGCATACTGATAGGAACCCCTGAAATCTACGAATAGATAGATCTCTGCCGTCCGTACTCTGTTCCTGGCTCCAACGTCTGTCGTCTGAGTGAGGGGTTCCGTCTATGTGAACACCGTTTTTGTCATCCGCCAGCTACTTGTTCTATCTGCCAACGGGGAACCTCGCTCCTCGCAGCCACGGTATGCGAATAGGTACTTTACCTACTAGGTGCTTACTGACAATCACTCCATCAAGGAGACCCAAAGTGTGGGATCTAGGTGCGAAGCATTTTGGGAACTCTCTCTTTTACAAAATATTTCTACCGAGTCTTGTTGTTTTGTCTCGAAACCGTGACCTCTATGGCCTAGTCTAGATCGATCGATCGATGACTGGGAGGCAGCAGGGCTCAGTTTCATCAAAATAAAAACTAGCTTGCTTGGATAGTGCATTCCCACTCAATAGAAGGCTTTGCTGCTGTCGCGCTTTTATAAACCTCTTAAGAAATGGACCCATGCAACCAACCCATTTTATGATCACCTCTTCGCCTCCTGTAGTCCCTGGCAGACCGTAAAACCCAACTTCCCGGCGGCTCAGCTCAAGCCCTCTCGCTTCCCCTCAACCTGACCGCCTGCCCGTACTTCTGTAGCTTTGTGATGAGTTGATCACCCTGCCTGACAACGTCCTGGTACTGCTTGTTTTTGTCGTCTGGGCGGTTTGTCTCGATGACGCCCTTTCCGGTAACACGATCGATGGTGCAAGGGATGCGACCGGCGGCGATGAACTTGGCCAGGTCACTGCGGTGCCACACAAACGAAGCAGAAATGTCAGCCAAACCTCTGTAAATGATATTCTGGCAGGGTCCAGGGAGCACTGGAAGGGCAACCAAATAACATAGATGAAGTGGAAGGGCAGTGGAAGGGACATGAGAGAAAAGGTACTAACCGGTCCAAAAACTCAACGGTGACACCAAAGTCGTTGGCCATGCTCTCCAGGCCGACGACGCGGTAGCTCTGCAGCAGCTGCTGGTAAGCACGAAGGCGCATCTCGCGGATAAACCAGTTCTTGTGCTCGTGCAGGTAGCGCTCTTGGGTGAGGAACTGCTCCTCGACCTGGGCAAGCGCTTGGAAGAACTGCTTGTAGTTGCCCATGTAGAGGCTGGACACGAGCTGCGCCAACGGAGAGAAGTCAACCGCGAGCTCAGATTCTGGCTGGTCGGAGCCTGAGCCCAGCGTCGTTAGGTTGACCAGCGTCGTCGCGGCACCGGTTCCGGCAGCAGCGGATGGAGCAGCAGCGCTGCCGGCGGTGGCTGAACCCGAAGCGGAAGTCGCGTCGGCCATGTCGGCATCGGCACCGGGGCCGGCGGACAGGGCGCCGGTCAGAGCCAACAGCTTGTCCTCGCCGTCGCCGAGGATGGCCTTGATCTCGGGAGCATCGACAACCTTGGACTTGAAGTCGACGCGCTTGAGGCTGACGGAACCGGCCAGCACCGAGTAGACAACCAGGGAGCTATAGGTGCACAGCTCGTACGACGTGAAGGTCGACAGGCTGTCGAGCAGGAGCGGGGCGGCCAGGTTGTAGGACCGTACCGTGAGCAGGTGCAGGCCCTCGTAGGCCTTGAGCCGGTTGCGCCGGTCCCAGTCGCCGCCGGACTCGACGAGCGTCTTGGCCCGCTCCAGCTGCTTCTTCACCAGCTGCTTGTCGCCATAGAAGAGGCCCATGCGGACCTCGGCCAGTACCAGGTCGATCTTGGTGCCGAGGACGCCCGTCTTCTCAAACACGAGTTCGTAGGCCGCGATTGCCCTCTCCTACGCACAAGTTACGACAAACCGCATTAGTCCACTGGCGCAACTTTGGGGGAATTTAGGTTGACGGTGGAAGCGGGCGAAGCAGATGGGAGGACAAAAAGGGGAAAATCAAGAAAACTCACCTTGTCGCCCACCCTCGCCCAGAATTCGGCCCTCTTGCCCATGACCGCCTGGATCTCCGTCTCACCCGCCTTCTCGGTGGCCTCATCCTCCTCCTTCTTGAACTCATCCAGCTCCGCGTCGTTGGCCGCCTTGAGCTTCTGGTACAGAGCTTCGTCCCAGGGCAGGGTTATGCTCGTGACGGCTGGGCTCTTGGTCGAGATCATGCCCACGGCACTAGACTTCCTGCTGAGGGGCTTCCCAGGCGCGCTGGCGCCGCCCTCGCCTACGACGTTCAGGATACCCTCGATAGGGTGCGCCAGGTATCTGTACAGCGGCGCCATCTTGTGTTCGTTTATCGCGTCCTGCAGGCTCTTAGCCGCCGCCTGCTGGCTCGTCCGGCTGGCGTACGTGTTCGTCAGCGTGAAGACATGCTGAGCCAGCGGCAGCTGCGGCCACTTCGCATATTGAGGATCCGAGCCCATGGTCTCCTGAGGGCTGACGGCTCAGAGCTAGCTGCTGATGCTGCTGGTCTCCTGCGTCCTTCTGCTGCCTCGCGAGCTGCTTCTGATCCCGGACAGGTGTGCCTCTGGGCAAGTATTCGTAGGGAAAAAAAGGCGCTGTCCGAAATGCAATTGGGGAGTGCAGGGCCTAAAAAAACACGTATGCGGTTTCGGAAACGGTTAGTCAACGGAAGGGATGTCGATGGATGAGATTTTTGGGTTCTGGGTTGTTGAGAAGAGAGGTGACGAGAGCTGTCGTTGGCCAGCGGAAACTGCACCAGCTCCAGGCGGCGAAGGCTCGCGCGTCAGGCTCGTTGGACGGAGCTCCAAGTCGTTTTCGCTGACGTAATCCCGTTCTTGGGCTCAGACACCCGCTTGTCTGGACCCCGTTGGACTTTCGATTTCTGACTTCTCCAACCGCCAACATCCATCAAAGAAAAGACAAAAGAAGGAAACACATCACAATCCATCACCACGTCGAGTTTGAGGGGAGCCGACGATATCAAACATTTTATCGCTCACCACGGACCGGGGAACAGTTCAAGGGGCCTGCAGATTTGCCTTGCCGACCTGTCCGATCGCAGCTTCCAGCATGGCCGGCGCAGACGACTACGAGATTCAGCCCCAGGCCTACGATGCGCGGAAGCTCGACGCCGCAAAGAAGCGCAAACGATCACAGTCTCCCGTCAAAGATGGTAGCCATGCCGGCTCCAAGCGAGACGGCGCATCCGGCAGCCAGGCCACCGAAGAGCTGCCAGTACCCTACGATGCTAAGTCACTGGAACCTGCCAAGAAGCGGCACCGATCAGCCTCGCCGGGTGCCGGTGCTGGTGCTAGCGGAAGCGCTGGCGGCGAGGAGGCTCCACGGAAGCCTAAACGGCCGGGCCAGCGCGCGCGCATTACGGATGCGGAGCGCGAGGCTATCCGGCAGCGGGCGTTGGAGCGAGAACGGGCGGCGCAGCAGCGCCAGGCCGAAGAGCAACGCAACGTCATCAATGACGTGGTGCGAGCGCACTACAACGCCGTCCCCGAACGGGGCCGCGACTGGCGTATGACTGACAGCCGCATCAGGGGCCTCCGCTCCCTCAACAACTGGATCAAGAGCTGTATCATCCAGAAGTTCTCGCCCGACGAGGAATTCACACCTCACGGTGGCCATGACTCGGGCGGCGGCTCCAACCTACTGGTCCTCGACATCGGCTGCGGCAAAGGAGGGGACCTGGGGAAGTGGCAGCAGGCGCCGCAACCGGTCGAGCTATACGTCGGATTGGACCCTGCCGACGTCAGTATCGATCAAGCAAGGGAACGATATCGTGGAATGAGCAACCGGGGCGGCGGCGGACGAGGCGGCAGGGGCGGCTTCCACAACAGGAGGCACCAACAGCGGCTCTTCGACGCCAGGTTTCATGTTAAAGACTGCTTTTCCGAGAGCATCGGCGACATCGACATTGTCCGCCAGGTTGGCTTCGACCCGTCTGGCCATATCCGCGGCCGTGGCTTCGACGTCGTCAGCATGATGTTCTGCATGCACTACGCCTTTGAGTCGGAGCAAAAGGCGCGCATGATGCTCAAAAACGTAGCTGGTTCGCTGAAGAAGGGTGGCCGGCTGATCGGCTGCATCCCCAGCTCGGATGTGATCAGCACTAAGGTGCGCGAGCACAACGCGCGGCTGGCGGCCATCAAGAAGAAAGCGGCGGCAGCAGCTGAGGCAGCGGCGGCAGCGAAGGAAAGCGGCAAGGCGCCGCCGGCCGAGGCCGAGGCCGAGGAGGGTGAGCTTGAGGAGGGCGAGGCGGAGGGCACGGCCGAGTGGGGCAACGACATTTACCGGGTCAGGTTCCCGGGCAAGACGCCGGAGGACGGCATCTTCCGGCCGCCGTTCGGCTGGAAGTACAACTTCTTCCTGCACGAGGCGGTCGAGGAGGTGCCCGAGTACGTGGTCCCGTGGGAGGCCTTCCGCGCCCTGGCCGAGGACTTCAACCTGGAGCTGCAGTACCACAAGTCCTTCCGCGACATCTGGGACTCGGAGAAGAACGACCGCATCCTGGGCCCCCTGAGCGAGCGCATGGGCGTTCGCAACAGGCACACGGGCGAGCTGGCCGTGACGCCGGAGGAGATGGAAGCCGCGAGCTTCTATGTCGGGTTCTGCTTTTACAAGGTCTGAAAGTCTGTCCAGTTGGTAGGCGGGGAGTTAAGGTTGGGGCTGTGTTTCTTGGGGGCCTCGTCGCAACAGTCGTTTCCCGTCTTCCTATTTCTCAATTTCCCTTCCCTCCTCAATGGAGACGATCTTCTGCATAGGATCTCCTACATCACTTCCATGCCTACCCTCTTTTTCCCTTTTTGAAAAGTTGAGGGAGAGGCAATATCGTCCGTACAAAGGAGGGAATTGTAACATTAGCATCCCAACCCACCTCATCTTGAGATCTGAGGTTCTTTGAACTGTTGACTCCATCAGCCCCGGCGTTCAAAGTTCAAGGCAGGTTAATGTAACCTGCTTCCTATCTCGTTAGTTTTAGCAAGCGTTGCCTTCAATCAAAGAACTGATTGCGCATCTCCTAGTCTCAACTTGCCTTTCACCTTCTTCAGTACTTCGTCCCCCAAGCCTTCCTGTGCGTGTTGAACGCACGCCTGAGCTAATAGGAAGTGAGTAGTAACCTACCCCCAACCAGGAAGTTTGTGCTGTGTAGCAGCCACAACGCCGTTAACATGCCGACCGGGATGGTACCCAATTCGAGTCGACGACACTCGATTCTGTGCACTGCATCACACATATAACGGACCGGGCCTTCGTCAAGACGTGTGGAAAGAAAAGTTGGCTAGGAGCTGGAGGGGTCCGGAAGGTCAAGACAGGCTGCCGCACTTGTAAGTAAGTGTGGGAGTGGAGCGGTAGCTATGCTTGGCCATAGTCTTCTTTTTTCGGAGATACTGATGGGCTCTCACAGAATCGGGCGAAAGAAATGCGACGAGGCAAGGCCGTCCTGCTCGCAGTGTGAAGAAACGGGTTGGAAATGCGACTTCTTGGATTCCGTTAGGACTGCCGTGATCGTCCACTGGTGTGATCCAGCTACGGCCTCACATCCCTGCTCACGTCCACCGATGTGTCACTAAATTGCCTGCTTGCCCGCCTTTCACATTAGAGCCTCGCTCTCGCTGTCGCAGCTAGAAGACGACGGCGATGCTATCACTTTGACTACTTCTGCACGGTCAGCGCTCACGAGTTCTCGCTCTACGGAGGTATGTGACAAGCTGATGGTGGCTCTGGGGCATAATTAGTACGGTAGGTAACCCCTTCTATGGAGTAAGATGTCCCGTCTTCACGGACCGGGCTGGCTTGATGATCTCGTCAAGCCAGTCGTCCAAGGAGGTGACCTGGGACCTGGGCACACCCGTAACCCCGTTTCTTAGCCCGGAAGTACGAGCCGGCGCACTGCAAGCCTACCACATCAACACTGCGCTGCCGGCCCAGCCGGCCGAGGTCACCGACGCCACCAATCCGGAGCTTCACGCCCGGACCCTTTCGACGCCGCTCACCGCGTCCGAGCTAGCAGGCCTCGCCTACATGGAGCGGCACGGCAAGATGGGCACCGGCTACTTCCAGCTGGCGTCGACGGAGCCGCAGACCATCGGCTACGCCCTCGCCGACGGCCCTGCGGCCCTGCTGGCCTGGCTCTACGAGAAGCTGCACGACTGGACGAACCGACGGTCTTCCGTCCTGCCGTTCACCGACGACGAGCTGCTCACGTGGGGGGTGAGGGTTGTACATGGTGATCCTGGGGTCTCCTCGTGATTATAAGCAACTTGATTTTACCCTGAAGGCGCCTGATGCGTAAATTCCGGTGAGTCGGGCCCAAGTTACAGTGCCTGGAGGTCAGGAGAGTGAAACGTGCACAGTATGTTGCGAAACAATACAAGTGACATGGTAAAGGTATTTAGTTAGTCTGCTCTGGCGATTCCCAAAGCGGTATCTTCTGGTCAGCCCCCGGAGCGCCCGTGGCTTGCATGAATTGCGCATTCATTATATGGTTAACCTTTCCCTGTTGCAAATTTCAGCCAAGCTCTATCAGAAGTCTGCTAAGCAATTGGGGATTTGACAGCGTATGTTTATTAATCACTATCCCTATGGTGCTAGCCGTTTAGTGACGAGGTTCCAGGGTAGGGCTATTGATCAACGATTCTTGGACAATGCTGAAGAAGGCCTCTATGCCAATCTGAGACGCTAGAGTTAAGGGGGTAGTTATGGGTCAGGGGTAGTTATGGGTCAGCAGCACTACCAATGGAATAATCGAAAATTCTACAGCCAATTTT
>PYST01000374.1:0-35597 GCA_003049485.1 Ophioceras dolichostomum | reverse complement strand
ATCCAAGGGCTCCCTCCCTCCCCGCTTTTGAAGAGGAGGTGGTGATAGTGGCGTTGAGACGGACGCAACAGCGCGCGCATTGTCACGGCGCTACTCCGCATACATACGAATCAGTCCGGCGGCTTGGTGATGGGTCTAATACGGAATATTGGCACGCAGAGAAGGGAAAGGTGTCGTCGCTCAGCCCATCCGACGGAGAGATCAACCCCACGATCACGGTATATGTGATGTGCTAAGAGGGAAAAAAAAGGTGAGGAGAGTTCCGTTCAAGTGGTGGGTTGATGGTACCCAAGGTAAGGTAAAGGTGCCGTTGAGCCAACGGAGCATTATTGGACTTGGGGTTCGAAAAGGACAAAGAGGTAGGTCTGACTGGCCTGCCCTTCGTGGACACACACCTGCCCGACTTGTCCCATGCAGGTACTAGGTTATCTGGGCGCAGCGCGCTTGAAACTCGTGGTGTATGTCGCTTGCTGCTTGTCCATCCACGCCTCGTCGTGTTCAGAGAGAGATACGGGCAGGCCAGTTTAATTCATCCGCAGGCCGACATCCCCAGATCGACACCCGTAGGTTCCCGTCGACCGTGTGGTGGACAAAGTGTGCTCACTCACCACCCTAGGTACCTGCCTGCTTCTCTCGATCGGCCCCCGAATGATTAAGTCCGTTTCCCCCCTCTTTTTTTGCAGCTTGATATTCCGAGGAGGGGACAGCGGCGTGGGCGGCCAATCTTCTTTTCTTCGTTCAGTGCCGATTCCCATGTCTCGTCTGTCTATTTCCCACGATGGAGAGACCGGCGCAGACTCTTGTCAATAGAAGGTACTCACTTGCCTCATCGGGTAATCATCGAGAGCGAGAGAGAGGAGAGGTCCCTCGTGGCGTTTCTCTCTTTCCCCCTTTCCCCTCTTTCCGCGTCAAGCCCACATACATATGCGCTACTGCGTGCGTCCTGCGTGCTACGTGCTAAATAAAGGTGTTGCGAGGAATAATATTCATCATCATCAAAACGTGCAGCAAGCAGGCACCGCAACAGGGCATTCAGGCACCACTACCACCGAAAACCCCTTCTTGGCGACCGCCGGTCTGTCGAGACCGAGCCAGGTTTTATGAAGGCACATACTCTCCCCTTGCATATCCGAGCCGGACCCAGTGGCATCCGCTGCGTCCGCTATCTAGATCGCGCGAAATTTGGGAAAGCGACGCTACTACTGCGTCTCGATAGTGCTTGCTGTTGAGAAAGCAACCTAATAACCAAGGGTGGATTGTGAGTGAGGGGGTTTCGGGCATCCGGGAGGGAGGAGGCAGCACGACAGCGGCGTCTGTCGCACTTGCGACAAGACTGTACGGCGGCTACCTGCGTTTCTGTCCGTCTATGTGTACCTTGGTTGATCCGAATTTGGGATATCTATCAGGCATTATCTCTCCGGGGCAATTTCTTTCCTCCTTTCCCCCGCCTTGCTCTTCTCCTTTTCCCCTCCCCTTCACCTTAGCCGTGGAACTGGAGTACGTGGGGAATCTTTCATATTATTAGAAGACTTTTTGAGGGGGGGCACGACACGACACGACGACGGTATTCCCACTCACAGTCTGATCGTGGGTGGTGTAACTGAAGTTCTTCGATGAGCGGCGAATTGGTGAAAGGTGAAAATACGACCACGGGAGTCCAGCGATGGGGGCAGCCGGCGGCCCAGCGAGGGGCATGACGGCAATGGGGCGCAAGAATAGAAGCGGACGGCTCCTGTGCCGCGTCGAGAGTTGCTTGCATTGGGACGTGATCTCCGGGCCATGGAAGATGGCGGCGGCGCGGGAGCGAGATCTCTAATCTTTTGCTCTTACAAGAAGTTTGATATTATCATTATCGTACTACTTCTATTAGTATTATCCCGCAAAACCTCCTTCCGTCTCCGTCTGGATCTTTTAACCCCCGGTACCTACCTTGACCTCGCTCCAGGGGTCCTTTCGGTGTTTTCAAAACATGATCGCACCGACTTGACAACGTAGAACCACCGAGAGACGAGAATGATGCGACGCACGCCCACATTCACACACGCCCCGCCATCCAAACCATCCCGCGCCAGCCAAGGCCAGGTGAGCCGCTGGCCGACAGGAGAGAGAGAGAGCAAAGATTAAAAAAGATATCGCGATGACGAGGCGACGTCGGACTCGCGCGGGAGGGAGGGAGCATGATTCAAACCAGACAGTCTGTGCGAATGATGCCTCTGGGAAGCGCGCACTCTGCGTTCACGGTAGAGGGTCAATACCACCACCATCATTACGAACATCCATCCTCATTCTTTCCCGTCCCGCGTCGTCGCGGGGGTTCACTGCGTGTGCGAGTGACTAGGTAGGCCAGGCAAAGCAGGCGGATAATTTTGAAGCAAAGCTCGCAAGCCACAAATGTCCCTGCACTCGCATCCCGTGCTCTATTCTCAAGCACTCGCGTCCTCTGAGCCTCCTTAGACAGCCGCCGCTTCCCGACCATCAATGCATCGTCATCATCCATCCCGCCTGGCACGTCCCTCGACCTTTCTTTCTCCATTAAAGATCGCCGCGCACAGGTCAGGCTGTGTGCAGTGCAGCGCAGAGTGCAGTTGATGTGTTGTCGATGGATGTAGATCACCAAAAGAAAAGAAAAAACGACTCTTTTCTTTCTGTCACCCCCGCGCGCTGATATCTGGAAGTTGTTGCCCCCCCTTGGCCCCTCCTCCGCTATGACTAGTCCGAACGACAGAAGAACCAACAGATAATATGATCATGGAATGACCCTGCTCCCGACCCCTGTCTTCAAACCAGAACTGGTAGGAAGGCCGTTGCTCCAAATCCACCGTCAACGGGGCCCTTTTTCAGCCTCCGAATCTCCATCCGCTAGTAGCAATCTAATAGCGACGACAGCCGCGCCAGCCTGTGCCCGTTGGTTTCTTCTTCCTTGTTATCATACCCAACCCTTCACCGCTATTCCGTCCTTTCCGGCTGTTGACGAACGCCAACGTTCTCTGAGTCCTGACGAAGCATGTGTCCTGGACCTTTTCGCGTCGCCATCGCTAATTCAGGTCAGGGTTGAACCTTGTCTAGTCTAATAGTCTTGTTGGTGAGTGTTCAGTTGACGAAGGAAGGGGAAAAAAAAAAGAAAAAAAAGAACCAACGGCGAGCGATGTCGCGCCTTGCCCTATCTCGGCAGTTCTCGCGAGCCGCATCTCGATGGCTCTCTTCCTTTTTTTTTTTTTTTTTTGCCCTCCATAAAAGTACATCCTCCATACCGCTCAACCCCGCCAGCCAGCCAGCGGACTAGCCCATTGCGCACTGTTACCCATCTGCATCACATCCCTTACTTGCGATATCTAGCCCGTCTATCTATTTCGTATCCTATCAGCTTCGATATCTCAGGCGCACTAGCTTGTTAGGTGGGTGTCACAGGAAGGGCAGGTGACCATAGTAGCCAGTATCACGATATTGAAAAATGATCCTCCGCTCCCTCCCTCCCTCAATGCTCGGGTTGCCCCTTTTCGAGCACCCATGCGGTCCGTGACGGTGGCAGCAGTCATCATCACTCCGGTTTCGTGGTGGTGTACAGCAGCAGAACACCACCTACCCTCTCTTAACTTCATTGGCCAGTGAGAGAGCAGAGAAATCGCGGGAAAGCTGCAAAAAAGCAGTGGGCAGCGCGTACCTGCGGGTGTGGTTGCAATTTTATGCAAACTACATGTACCAATTGAGGCTATTCTCCCTCCCTTCTCTTTGAAGGTACACACACAAACATCGACTGGTGGAGCATTTCGGGGCTTCTAATGGTGGATGGATGACTTGCAGCTGAGAAAAGAGGGACATGAGTTAAAAGGCTTCCCCGGCTCCCAGCATGACTTGCTTGCCCCAGACATGATATTCCAACAAGAAGAGGGTGTGTAAGTTTTGTTCTCGCGTAATAGGTCTGTGGGAACGAGGACAAGGCTTGAAACCTCGTCTTCGCGGTCTCTCGTAGATCATCAATGAGCGATCGGAAGCTCTGACCAACGAGCGAACGAGAAAGGAATCTCGTCGCGAGGGCTCAGCTGGCTGAGAGTAAGAGGAAGTGAGGGGGATCGTCTTTGTCGAGACCAGTTCCCTCCTTGCATCTTCGCCGACCACTTGACACGGCATGATGTGGCATATTGATGAGTACCCTCCACCTTCGCGAAGCCATCTCGGTCTTTCTCTCGTTCATGGAGAAAAAGAAGCAGAAACTCTCCAGAAATTCTGAGGCTGACTGACTGGCCGACTGGCTTGCCTCTGTCGAAATATCCTTCCCTGTTCCGGAATGAATCTTGCCAGGCCCAGGGATCAAGCAAGCAAGGGAGGGGGAAAAAAGAAGCATAACTTGACCCATTTAGCGTGAAGCTTGGAGCGGACCTTTTTTCACGGCTCTCAACTAAGCCCGCACGCCCACACACCCCTCACAGTCCGCACCTGGAGACAAGCTCTAACATACGTCCGTACCAAGATTCACTAGCTACTTCTTTTCAGTATTTCCCGTCTCCGACTCGGAACCGAGTTGGTTGCCTTGATGCAGTGATGATCCATGGATGATGGTGATGCTCCCCTCCCAAGCTAGCGCACTAGCATCAAACGCCTTGAGAAACGCGGGAAAAGATCAGCTATGGTCCACATCACGTCCCGTCCGTCATTCCTCCTCCTCACTTCCTATCCCTGGTTTAGGTAAGGTAAGGGAGTGAGTGAGGAAGCGAGTCGGAAAGAGAAACACGCAGCGACAGATCTCGTCTGGTCTGGTCTGGTACCTAGTCCTTTTTCTCCGTCTCCGTCTCCGTCCGTCTCCGCCCCCCCGTTCCGGGTTGGTTCACAAACACATTCCATCATCACCATCACTATCACCATCATACCAAGACTTTTTTTCCCCTGAGGTTTCAAAAGCAGAGACAAGACGAGACACGATTCTTAGCTCGAGTTCACAGACGGATTAACCATCTGTCCGACTGGGAGGAGGCGGCGCAGGCGGACGGGCAAAATGACAGGTTGTGTTGTGTCGTGTCGTGACGACGTGTGTGGGGGATCGACACTCACGACACGACCTCCATGCACTCATGGCACACACCATACGCCACAAACCAAGCACCACTATCATGACCAGGACGGCCTCGCGGGCTCGTTGGACCGGCCGCAGGAAGTAAACTGCGGGTGCGCGATTTTGACCGTGTGGCATGCCCATACCCGTACCCATCCTTTTTCTCTTGTTTCTCTCTCAGCCTGAGACGCGACAAGAATAAGTCCCGCCGACAAGATGGTGTGAAGGCAGGTAGGCGGGCGGGCCGCTGGCGGCGGCCTCAAAGTTGACCTCCCCCATTTCGGCGCCTATCTCCCTGGACCTTGCCTTTCCTAGAGCGCCCTAGAACAGCCAGCCTAGCCAGCCAGCCAGCCGTTCGCAACCGTCGATTCCGTCTCGGGCATGACCCCCGATGAATGCTAGGAGCGGGGTGAGGAGTGATGGAGGGGCGGAGTCCATCGGCTCGAGGACGGAGGTACGAACTGTATAGGTAGAGGTAAATCTGGTCCCTTCCTTCACAGCAGTCACCCACCACCTCATCCTCCTCGACATGCATGTAGGTATCAATGTAAGGTAAGGTACCCCTATCTAGGTAGGTACCTAGAAATGCAGGTTTTGCTCCGAGGGCTGACCTTCTCGTCGTCTAGTTCGTCGTTCCTGGCCTGGGCAGGAACGACCTGGTGACCTGAACATGCAAGGAAGGACAGACAAGAAAAAGAAAGAAAGAACCAACAGCAATCAAGGATGAAGGGCTGAACTGGAACCAGAACCGGCACCGGAACAAGGAACATGAACAACAATCCTCCCTGCCTATCCTGCACGCGTGGGGTTGTTGGCAGAGAGAGGTTTCGGCACATTCGACCAGTACCGCATGCCTGAGGAGCGTGCAGGGGAAAAAGCAAGCAGGCACACGTTAGGGCAAGTCTCCTCCGGCGTCATACGTTGGTTGGCGTCCGTCTTGATTGTCATGTCATCCAGATTTTTTTAAACTTTTTTTTTCTCCTCCCGTTATCTGTCTTGATTGCTTGTGATGTCTGCCAACTCATCATTTTGTGTCTCAGACTTACCGCCTCATCATGTTGAAAGCTAAATGTTTAATAGCATCCAGGGAGAGCCTGACAAGGTGGGAACGGCGAATCGGGTGCCGTTGTTGAGTCGTGGATGTCTCCGGGGCTGAGCGTGCCTGCTGCGGCGACAGGGATGTTAAGTGCCGACTGACGTCCCTTGCGTGCAAGTACTTGCGGTCCTTTTCCCCTTCTGCCTCCTTCATTGCTTCGACTATCTTTCCTGGTATGTAGCGTGTACGTACATACTACGTACAATACCTTACAGATGCCTCTTTGGCTTCTTGTTCTAGGCACGTAGGTCGCCTTGGAAGGCTGTCATCGTGCGGGCCGTCGCGGGGGTGGTGGGCACATTAAGAAGGGACACACCAACAAATCTCCAACGGACCAACCACAACCTCAGGCCGGGATTCTGGTCCATCTGCGCTCCGATGCGATGGCACTTCAGAACGTACTGGCGACTGACGGCCGTCCACGTCAAGATCCCGTCGTCGCGAACGGACCGACGCGAGGAGCCAATGGCAGTTCATAGAGGGGCAATCACTCGTCACGCCAAAAGTTCAGTCGCCTCCTTCAGCCTACCTCAATCCCTCATCCATCAGAAACACTAGCGTAAGGCGCTAGGTATGCATGTTTTGGCTCGGTTCGGTGGAGGGAGGGGGGAGGGAAGCACCTGCCTGTCTACCTGCCTATCTACGTCAAAGTTTCTTCCCTTCTTTATTCTTTGATCTCGTCATTATAGGGGACGTTGGGCAGCAATTCCTTGTGACGAGAACCCCCTGCTACATCCAGTCATTTGCCAGAACAGCACTCTTGGGGAGGGGGTAGATGGCGGGATGGTACGTACGGACGGGTGAGTACAGAGGAGGGAGGACCTTGTCCTTGGAGGGAGGGAAGTTGCCGGAGCCCACGCTCCGACTCTGTCGGGTCGGGTCCTCGCGTCCGAAGACATGACGTCTGGGAAGCGTCGCTCGGACACCACCCTCAGATGCGGGCATCTCCACGCACTGACAAACAAGTACACACCCGTTTTCACAAGGCACTGGCTCACGACACCACTGCCTGCTTACCTGCCTGCTTGCCTGCATTGCTTGCAACGAGCCGCATGCCTCCTGCCGTCCTCCCATCTTTGCGTCTCTCTGTTCTCTCTTTGGCTAGGCAAGGCTATGTCGGGTGAGGGCAGAGATTCAGGTGGGTGTGCCGAACAGCGCATCTCGAGACATGGCACGAAACATGGTTGGTGAACACGACCCGGCTTCGCGATGCACGGGCCCTGGTTGTTCTCGTCCAGGTTGGCTCTCTTTTCTCCGAGTGGTCCTCTTCGAGCGCCTTGTTGGTTTCCTTTTCTTTTCCCCCACAGACATCCCGCCCGTGTGTGTGCCGTTTATCGTCCACCCCGCCGAGAAGTGCGTTGGATGGAACCGGAGGACGATGTTCCTTCCTTTCTGTCATTCTGGTTTTCCAGGCTTGTTCCCTGGCGCCTTTTACTGGCCGCCGCCCTGGCGGCGATGATGGATGACTCAACCACATCATGATGAAGCCACACCACTTCATTTATCCGAGACCCGTCGCACCATCTACTGCAACTGCACCGCACTTTTGCTTTCTCCGGCTCGCGATTTTGCTCATCTTTTTTTTCTGCGATTGGTACAGGCGGACGGGACCTCGTCGTTGGTCTCCCGGATTTTGTCCCAAACTGGCTGCGCCGCAGCGAAAACGATTTGCCGACGGTACCTTGACCTTGAGGAAGATGGATAGATCCCCTCTTTTTTTTTGTCCCCCCTTCGCTATTTGGATTTCTGAAGAACCTAAGAAACATCGACGACCAAAAGCAGCTAGCAAGACGTACAGCGGCAAGTGTGTGCAAGCGCTCATCGATGCTGCTGACCACCACCGAACCACAAGACGAATCTTGTTGGCCTATCTCGTCCCCCTTTCCCCCATCTCTTCTCGTCTCCTCCCTCTCTCTTGCTGACCAAGACAGCAACGACGCACGACGCAGGACTGTGGCAAGTCTTAGACGAGTGGGTTGCTTGCTACCCAACTCTAACAAACTGTCATGCTCTGCTGTTTATTGCTCCTCCTCCACAAGACACACTGTTGGCATCGAATAGCTACAATTTGCTTTTGCTTACTGAGCCCAGCACCTGTTGAGAGGGAGTAAAAAGAAGGAGTCAAGATGAAAAACGCGGGGAAGACTTACCGAAGGATCATTCCTCCACACGCCACAACGCCGTACGTCTGATCCTCAGGCTCGAGATAGTTGAAGTCAACTCTCGCGAGAACCTGCCTGAGTGAGGCTATTTACACCTACCTACCTACCTACCATCATCCTCAACCGCCGGAGCTCCAGTGGAGCGGATGTTGAGCGATGGATTGATGCTTCCCGCCAAGAATCCTTCCCTGCTCGAGACAGACACTCAGTCAGCCAGACAGAGAAACGGATACCTACGTAGGTAGGACATGCGCCGTGTGCCCGCGCCGTGACGGGACGCGGGTTGGACGGAAATCGGCATCGTGGCGCCGAGTCTCTTGCGGGACCCTCACACACACTCTCTCTCTCATTGGGCTTTTCGTTCTCTTTTTCGCAAGCGACAGAGAGCTGGCTGGCAAACCGATCTTCTGTCGTGTCTCCTTACATGGAGGAGCGGGAGCGCAGCGCAGCAGCAACATCAGCGCGCCAAACCCAACCAACCATTGAACTCCCTCCTCTTCGTCGACTAACCATTCAGAGAGGAGGACTCTTGTACATACGACCAAGTGGTTGTTCTGTCATCAGGCGCACACAATTCATTCCTCTATGCTATATGCAGGAGGGGGTGGAGGAGGTTCAAGTTGTGTTCCTGCAAGCATTTTGCATAGACGCATCTCCTTGGCTGCCCGTTAGCTGCTGTCGCCGCTCTTCTTGATGCTGTCATCCTCTGCCGTGCGTTTGGGGAGTGCGTGTATGTGCGCCTCTGGGCGGTGACAGAGTCTCATTCTGGCACACTACCTACTCTTGTCTCTTACATTCAGCATGTCCAATACAATTTCCTCTCCTCGGCTCGGTGCCGACGGGCGATAGCAGACACGATTAATAGTTGCATCCTGAGGTTTCCTTCGGCTCCAGCACAGTCGCACTGCTTGCCCGCCCGTTCATTGATCGCCAATGATTGCTACGAGTCTCCAGGCGTGCCCGTTCGTCTTCCACTACTTCTTCTGTTGTATTTTGTTATTCTTTTTGCTGTTACTTCAAAGTTGCTTTGTTTCTCGGCCACCCTTGCCGAGCACATCAGTTCCCGTCTCCTTATCTTCATTGAAACGCTGCGCGAGCTGGCTACCTAGCTAGCTTCATGCACCCACTACGCGAATGTTCCTCTTCTGTGAACTATGACTAGCATTTGCCGGTCTCCCTAATCTGGCGAGGAGAGATATGGAATTCTAAAGGAAACTCTCGCCCCGCCCATCCGCCTGTCCTGTCTTTCTGTCAGTGGCGAGAAATGCAGGGAACGGTACACGGGAGGATTCCTTGGAGGAAGCGCGTGAAGTTCCATCCATCAAGCTAAGCTACGCTAAGCTACGCTGTCTATCTGGCTCGTCACATGACGGTGCGGCGATGTCAACCGTGTATTACAACCTAGAGGCGCGGGTCCTTTGTTACGGCTCAGGGTTGTGGACGCGGCGGGCAAGAGGACGGGAAAAGAAGGGCAGTCCGAAAATGAGGCGTCTCTTCTGCGTCATGCCATCCTCTAGGAAGTTCTACCCCTCCCTCCATACTTTGCTACTTTTCCTTTTCGTCTCGGCCAAGAGATTTAACTTTCTTCACACGTTTTCTTCGTTCGATTTTGTCTTTTGCTTTTCATGGCGTTGGCGGCACAGGCTTACTTACATGACCCCTCCTTTGCCCAAGGGCACAGTAGAAGACGCGCCCAGAATCCTTCTGGGAACCTTCTGGCATGCTTCTAGGGGGCGACCCCGTCTCTCACCGCCTTACTAACTCGTCTTTCTGTTCCAGAAAGACGAGGCTACGTCAGCTTTCGAAGCGCTATGTTTCGAGCTGCGCCGCTGTGTTGGATAGTCGTTGGCATGCGAGGATTATGCCTGCAGAACTGAGTTTCGCGTCTACCTACCTACCGTAGGTACAATGTCATGCACAGAACCGTCGAGAGACTTGAGTCGTTATAGTCGGTCTCCAAATCTAACCTAAGGAAGCCCCCAAACAGCGGTATGGAATGCCGATGGATGGGACATGGGATTGCAAAATAACACAAAAGAGATTTAGGTCGGTACATACGAGCGTATCAGCTGCTAGCATTCGTATACCTTCTTGAACTCCCGATCTGTGGTCGGGAATGCTTGCTCCCTTTTCGGTATCCCGCAATCCCGCCTGTCGTCGAAGGACGATGCATCAAGAAAGATGACAGACTCTCAACGCCGTGGCACTATGTACAAACCGGAGCTCTCATCAAATGGCACTCCAAGTGACCTGGCTGGCCACGGAATACGGTTAAAGTACGTGCATATGAGCCGGATTTGTACAGTGAGTGGCATCCATCCATCCATTCTTTGGTGGTAGTTTGAAGTGGTCTCGTGGGCTCCATTCGCTTGTCTTCGTTTCCGCTCCCACGAGAAAGAAACATGGGCCTCAGCGGGAGTTATACCTGCATCTGTTGTTCCCCCACTCATCTGTGTGTCATCGCCAGGGGTCCGTCTGCCTCTCAAAATCTGGTTCGCCGTGGAATGGACTGACACCATAGTCGGCAGTCCGGCCGAAAAAGGAGAGGGACGTTGCCGTTCCTGTGTGTGCCTGGCTGTCATCTCTGTGGAGGTACGACAGTGTGCAGGAAGTGTCCACTCGTCAACGCCAACCGTCGCGGCTGCCTCTCCGGCCTTCTCTCGGTGGTTGCCGTCGGCCGCTTTCACGGACATTTTTGAACCTTTGATGTTGTGCTACCGCCGGGTGGTATCCGGCGACAAGGCAGGACAGGCAGGACCTGTGCTGATGCAGTATAGTATAAGAACGGGATTATAGCAAACCTCTTCACTCGAGAATTCGGCTCATGAGCTGCTTGCTTGCTACATTGCAATCTCCGCAAGTTTTTCCTCGGCGGGTAGATGAGCTTGGTCAAGAAATGTCATGATGTGACAGAAAGGCTCGAGAGAGAGTACCAGCAAACAGGCCCGCCGGCTAGTGAGC
This sequence comes from Ophioceras dolichostomum, assembly GCA_003049485.1. Lineage (NCBI taxonomy): Eukaryota > Fungi > Ascomycota > Sordariomycetes > Magnaporthales > Ophioceraceae > Ophioceras > Ophioceras dolichostomum. The sequence continues at coordinate 24,331 of PYST01000374.1, read as the reverse complement.
CGATAACGGCATGTATCACCTGTCCATTCTCATATTGGTGGATGGCTGTTAATATTGGAAAACTGGGAAAGTTAAGCCGAGAAAAGACGTCGAGTCGTGGACATCGTCAACCGGGCACACGAACGGTCGGCCATATGCCGCCTGCACGGCTCTTGGACGAAGCGAACCAGGACTTGGAAGAGGGAGGGAGGAAAAACGTGGACGGAGAGAATTCTCCCGTTGGCCCTGCCTGATAAAAGAAGACGAACCGGCTGTCACATCTCCCTCATTTCCCCCCCAACGAACGGTGTAATATCCAGTGGCTCTTCTGAAAGGTGGGTTAAGAATGACATGTGCCAAAGAAAGAGCTATCTTTGCTCCCATCCTGCTCTTCCTCCTCCTCATCACCATCATCCATGGAAGCCAGCGCGGATCATCATAGGACTAAAACGTTCTTCCAAATTGCAAGCAGATGCGACTGCGACGCAACCACTTTACGAACCCGGATATAGTATACCTACCTACCCACTAAGGTACCAAACCAGAACATGGAGAGCAGAGATGATGAGAATGGTCTAGCGAAAGACCGCAGAAGGCCATAACAAGTGGGCAAATTTATGTGACTGATCAGTACGAGTATGGTGATGATGAGTTGATGATAGGTGGTGGGTGGGTGGAACTATGTGGTGATGATTGATGATTGCAACGCGACGGTGGTCGGCTGTCAGGCACCATATCCAAACCTGCAGCGCTCACCGCCATCTGCGCCTTTAAGATGGGAAATTACGGTTTCTTTTCTTCTACTTGCTGCTCCAACATTCGTGCATGCGGGTGAGACAATTGATATCGGGACTCCATGCAGGTACAGACAGAGTGAGCGTCTGGCGATGTCAGGAAAAAAAACGCCGTCTAGGCACTTGTTTTCCTTTTTTTATCGTATGTAGCCCAAGACAGGGAGTGACTGGTGGAGAAAATGAGAATAGGAAAGAGAATAGGGAGAAGAAAAGAAACAAAGACAAGGACTTGTTAGAAGAAGAAGAAGAGAATAAAATAAAAATAAAAGAGTAGACGACAGAAAGGTAGGAAGGAGGAAGCAAAAAGAAGAGAGAAAAAAAAGGAATCCGTACCTGCTGAGCAGGTGCATCGGGAATTGAGCCCGATGCGGGGGTCGAACCCGCAACCTTGAGATTAAGAGTCTCACGCTCTACCGATTGAGCTAACCGGGCGGATTCATTGGATGTTGAAGCTATCGTCTACCGGGTGCACTTATGAAAGCAGCAAAGGCGGCAAGGTGGGATAGGATAGGCATGGATGATGCAGTGGATGACGGGACGGGGCTGTCAATCAGGCGGCCGGCTGAGGGAGAAAAAGAAATGGGGCCCTCTGAAAACTCTGCTCGTGAATGGGTCCGTCTGGTGGATGAACGACGCTTGGAAGAGTCATCAAACAAGGAGATCCCACGTACCTTCAAGCGAGGCGGCCTCATGATCGCTACGATGAATTGAAGATAGATGGTGCCCAAGACGAGGTGGAAATACTTCGCAGACTTCCTATTCTTTCTGTAAATTAGGTAGATATTTAACGCAACGAAATAGGTAGGTATGTATAGATGTAATGTATGGATATCTTGGACACGCTGGTAGCCAGTTAGTAGGGCAAACCTACCAAACCCTGGAAAGCAGACCGCGAATCCCCTCGCCACTGCCAGCCACAATGCATCCAGACTTGTGAACCAACAACCTCTTATGCAATGCCGTGTAGACCTTCTCTTTTCTCTCTCTTTTTTTTTCACTGCCCCCTTTCCGCCCTCCCTCCCTTCATATATCGCATCCAATAAGTCCCTGGGTAGGTAGGGGAGGTACCTCAGGCAGGTAGGTAGGTAGCGATCTAGAGCCCTCCCTCCCTCCGCTCACAGCTCCCAAGTTCGCCTACAGCAAAGACACAGGAGGCTTAGTACCGGCTCCAGTGACCACCACTTCCCAGCCGCATCACGGGGATGACCGCTCGGACGACTACAACCCGAGCCGGCAGCAGCGCCGACCCCGCCGCCGACCTACGACGCCGTCGTCGCCGCCGCTGCCGCCGTCGTCGGAGGTGCGCCGCCACCGTCCGACGATGGCACCACCTCGGGCTTCTTCCCCTCCGCCTTTCCCCCATGTCCCTCCTTCTTCAGCTTCCCCTCCTTCTTCTCCTCCTTCTTCTCCTTCTCTTTCTCCTTCTCTTTCTCTTTCCCCTTCTCCTTCCCCTTCTCCTTCCCCTTCTCTTTCCCCTTCTCATGCTGTCCATCAACTCCATGTTCATGTCCATCATGTCCACGAACACCCTTCTTCAAATGCGCCCCCACAGCCTTAACCAGACTCCTCGCATGCGCCGGATTCTCCCTATCGTACTCCAAGCTCGGTATCGTGAGGCCATAGCTCTCCGTCCTGCCCTCTCTCACCGAGTTGTCGATCTCCACCCGGATGCACACGTCCAGGCTCCCGTCGCTGCCATGTCCGTGCTGCGGGCCCGCGGCCTTGTGCGTCGTGCCCGCGCCGCTCTCGCCGAACGAGATGGGGTAGTGCCCGTTCTTGCCGGGGACGTGGCTGCGGAGGCTGGAGGCGGACGTTCCTCCCGCGCTGTTGGCGCTCGAGGCTGGCGCATGCGCGGACACAGGTGGAGGGGCGAGGTGATCGGTATCATTACTAGTAGCTCCAGCGCCGTTGGTACCGTTTGCAGCAGATGCGGCGGTTGGGGCAGGAGCGGCAGAGGTGATGGCATTAGCGAGCAGCTGTTCGTTCCCGCCGCTTTCTGGCCACGCCGTGGGCAGCTGCGGGCGACCACCCGCGTTGTTGGGCGAGTTCTCAGTGATCATGGCGAAGTTCCTAGACGGCATCGTGACGTTGTTGTGCGAGCTCGTCTTGCACGAGTCTCCCGGGTCCTTGTTGAACAGCTTGAGGAGGGTCTCGTCCGTGTCGGGGTTCAGGTGGTGGATCTTGTTCCTGCGGGCCAGCAGGTTCGCCACGGCCGAGGGAGGGGGCTTGTTGACGATGGCCGACGAAATCACGTTGGCCATGTAGCGGTGGTCGTTCTCCACGGGGATCCCCAGGGACGGGTTGGAGTAGAAGCGGCCGAAGGCGCAGAGGTGCACGTCGCCGCCCAGGATGGTGGCGCGGACGGAGAACTCGGCGCACAGCGACTGGAACCGCTCGATCATGTGGTGGCGCTCGTGCTTGTGCGTCCTGGCCGTGTAGTGGTCGTCCAGGTCGTCCAGGAGGTCGACGCTGCCGTCGAAGTGGTTGAAGAAGGACCCGCCCAGGCCGAAGCGGCGGTTGAGGAACTTGATGGGCCCGATTATGGGGGAAGAGAAGACGTTCTCGAGCCAGGTGAGACGCGGGTAGGCGATCGGGATGCCCAGGAGAACGATCAGGTGCTTGATAGGGATGCCGTCGCGAGCTGCCGAGGCGAGCTCGTGGCGCGCACGCTCGAAGATGAGATCGTACGTCTCCGGGTAGTTGACCTGATGCCGCGTTCGCTCGGTCCGCGCGTCGATACCCAGAAAGGCGACGCGCGCGCCGAGCCTGGCGAACATGTTGTGAGAGTGCTCGGCCACATACGGCTAGGAGAAAGTGAAAGTTCCTAGTTAGCGAGGTACCTGGAGGTCGGGTATTTGCAGAAATCACGGCGAAGAGTGATGGTTAATGGGAGACTCACTCCAGGCGCAGCCCCAACAATGTATTGTGGTTCCGACTCGGTCATCCGAGGAGCAATGAATGTGTCCATGAGCTGGTTTGGGTCCTTTGCCTCGCCATCGCCGTCGGCCTCAGCGGATACAGGGGCGTCTGAATTCCAATTGTCGGTTGGTCCAGTCAGAAGCACAGCCACCAAAAAGCGAAGGCAAATTCCAACGGCTGTCGACGGCTGTCCAGCCGGAAAGGGAGACTAGGTGATGAACGAATGTCTTACCTGAGGTGTACGATGAGGGAGGTGGTGGCAAGTGATGCTGAAAGAGCAAATAGTACTTATGGGCCGTCCCGCCGATACCCCTGAACACCTGTGTGTTCCCGATGCGGTGTCAGTACAGGCGTATTCGGGAGAAGAAAAAAGAATGGAAATGGAAGGTGAGAGAAGGAAGAAAGGGGGATAAATGAAGTGGTGCAGCGGGTGCAACGTTCCACAGCCGCAGATAGGGGGAAGACTTCAAAGACGAGACTCACGTCGCACTTCATGAACTCGTTCACGTAGGACCCGAAACCGTCGATAATCTTGTTCGAGGATCACAGTTAGCGTGGAAGGCTCCGACGAGACAATAGCTCGATCGGTCTTTGCCAGAAGAAAAAAGGGCCTTACGTCGTGATCGTCCCAGATATTGAGCTGTGGGATCTGCCCATTCGCGTTGGCGAAAGGGAATATGGAGTACCTATGGCCATGAATCAGTTCCGTTTTAGTATTTTAGTTACAGTTACTCTGGGCATCTTATAAGCAATCTTTTGCTTGGGTCTGCAGAGGAGATAAGAGAAAGAGAGCAGGACTTCACCCACCATCGAATATAGTTCTTAAGATAGTAGTCGTCGCACTCCATCCGCAGCCTCTCCGGGTAAGGGTGCTCGCGGCGCTTCTTGGGGTTCCCGATGGCGGTCCACTTCTGCAGGGGCCCCGTGACGCGGATGCCGTCGTTGTAGATCTGGTCGCCGCCGCCGATCATGACGTGGAAGGCGCGCTTCTCGTGCACGCGCAGGACGTCGTTCCACAGGGCGGGCCCGGACCAGGCCTCCTCGTCGGTGCCCACGCTGAAGCCGTTGCAGGAGTGGAACATGATGCGCATCGACTCCGACGCCGCGGGCACGTGGAACATGTTACGCCGGGGCTTCGTCTTGGAGTGGAACCGCAGCTCCGGGAGGGTGTATTCCCAGCGGCCCTCCAGGGACTCGATGGGCACGTCCAGGTCGAAGCGCCAGAAGGTGTTGCGGGGGTCGGAGTACAGGCAGTAGCCCTTGACGGGCGTGCCGTCGTTGGAGTCTGCTGCCTCGCCCTCGTTCTCGCTGCTACTGCTCCCTACGCCGTTCTCGGCGGGCACGCCAGGCGAGGCGGCGTTGACATCGGCGTTGGCGTCCGCAGACGCGGGCGCGCTAGTCCCAGAGCCGCCGGAGCTGCTCAGCTGCCGGATCAGCAGCGTCGGCACGAACGACTGGGTCTTGCCGCCGCCGCGCGTGACGACCAGCACGCTGCCGAGCCACCGCCCGCGCTCCATGCGGCGGTAGTTCAACAGGGGACCGCAGGCGATGTCCTTCCCGTCCGAGGCCGGCTCCGGCGCCGCCGTGTGGGCGTCCTGGTAGTCTGCGGCCCCCATGGCCTCGCGCGCCTCGGCGGCGCCCACCACGATGGGCGTGAAGCGCGGGGACGACTTGTTGCTGCCAGGGCGGTCGCCGCCACCCCCTGAGCCCGGCGCGGGAGGGGCTATGCGCGTGGAGTTGAGGAAGTCGGCCAGGTCGTTGGTCCGGCCGCGCGCCTCGGGCTCGCGAGCCTGTGGGTGGTGGTGCTGGCCGGCGGCGTGACGCGCAAAGGCCGACGACTCCTGGTGTCGCCACTTGGTGGCCGAGGCGTGAGGGTTTCGCCGGCCCTCGATCTCGTAGATGTCGTCGTCATCGTCGTCTAGCGGGTCATCGCGCCTCGGTGATTTCGACGGGCCAGCCATTGTTTCTGGGCCTTCTTAAAGTATGCCGTGGGAGCTCGGGTGGTGTGTGGGGTAGGAGGTTCTGGATAAGCTGTAGCTCGAGGTGTGCTAGCTCTAGATTGGGAGCTTGGAGCTGGAGGGTGCTGCGTCCGCGCTTCTTTTCGCGAGCTCGAGGTAATTCAAGTCCGCTCGCGCTATTCAAAAGACAACGGGTTTGCGGTTAGATTTGGTCATCTTTTGTTGTTCCAAGGGGGGCACAGAAAAGGAATGGGCCAAGAGTGCAAGCATGTGTGTCTTACTCCTGACGACCAGGTAGTGCCGGACAGAAGGGGGACTGGGCAGCAACCCAGACTAACAACAGTTCCAAGTTCCTTGTCCGCAACGAAACGAGAGCTCTGTCCCCACCAAGGACGATCTGTCTTCCAACGACGATGACGAGGACGAGGGCATGTACGGCGGAGGTGCTAAGGAATGAAAGTGAATACCAAAATGCACTGCATCAAAGAACGGAGGGCGAAGAGGTGAGGCAACCAACAAAAACTCTGTGTTGGTGTTGTGGTTGTCGGATGCGTTCTTCAAAGTTGAACTTATTTTAGGGGTGGCTTGCTCTAGGTGGTACACGCTGGCACATCATCGATTCCCCATAGGATCAACGTGCTGGAAACAAGGATTTACACTGGCGGCGCAACCAAGTTGAGAAACACTGAAGTGGGTGTGCTCCCCCCTTGTCCTGTGACCCAAAGCCCCAAAAGCAAGACCAAGGAAAAAAAGAGAGAACGAGCACACTTGTATGAACACGCGCGATTCGTTGCTGTTATCGTAGTACGGAGTGAACAGCAGCCAAGCAAGCCCAGCCCTTTTTGTTCCAGTCGCACAGCATGGGGCGGAAACAGCAAGAGGAACATGGGAGGTCTTACGCACCACGCGTGCTACCGCAACTCTGCCTTTGTCCCTGGCTCCCTGCCTGAGCTACGGCAGACCAACATGTTCCAAGTATATAACAGAAACGCCTTATTGCATTCTTTTTACCCTAAACTCGATATATCCACGAGGCGGGGAGCAATTCCAATTCCATTGTTCAATCCGACCGCACACGCGGAGCGCGAGCAGGTATTTTCAGAAAGCTCTCCCTTCCCTTGTTGTTTCGTTCGTCATCGATATCAGCGACAAACCCCTGCCGCGATAAGGCCAGGGATCAGCCCACATGGCAACCCCTGCCGCCTGATTTGCGCAGAGCGAAAGACGAAACGAAGAAATGGGGAACCCTTGTCAAAAGAGGAGAGAGGTTACAACGGGACCTGGCAGTTTTTTCCAACAGGTCATCAATTGGCTGAAGGAAGCTCTTGGAACTGTGCAACTCCTTGCGGCACAGAAAACAAAATGATAATAGACTCATGAGAGAGACGAGCAAGCTATTGATCATGATCGTTGTCGACGTCTGGTGAATTTTTTATCATGACGAAATTCAGACGAACTCGTTTCTCATCCAGCTGCGGGGTTAAATTGAAAATCGAGTCCGAAAGAAGAAGAAGAGCTGAAAGCTGTCCTGCGAGGTTTGGTGACGTAGCCAGCTCTCTTTCTGGCCCAAAAATGCAATGCACATAAACGGATAAGTCGGCACGGGAGCCACATGTGGAGATCGCTCGCCCGTGTGTGGGGCTAGCCACGAACCGGATCTTGAGCTAGGCTCCTCCCTTGGAGTTGCTCTCTTATGATGAGCCGGACTCGGAGCATTCGTTAGCATATCGACACATATCGACCAGCTACCTTAGGTAGGTAGTTGTAGGTAGTTTAGCTGAGAAGCTAGGGTAGACCCTTAAACGGTGTGAAGTCTCAGTTCGAGGCCACGAGACTCTGGATCACGGTGAAAGCAGTGGCAGGTGATCATGGTCGGAGCCCCGGTCACGGGGAATCTCGTAGCTTCGAAGCTATCTAGAACGCCATCTCTCGAGGGGCCACGCTCCCCGTGCTAGCATGCATGTTCCTAATTTGTACGTTGCATTCAAAGCGCAAAATGCGTACCTATTAACCGAGTGCCTTGAGGTAAGGTAAGATAGACAAAGAAGTAATATCCCTGTATAATCTAGGTAGTTTTATGTTGGTACAGAAGGAGTGAGCTGTTATGTCCAGACAGGGGGTATCACGGGTATGCCGCCACCCGTTGTATAAGTTCAGATATCTTCACACATATACACGCTGCTGCTTCGTCAGCTTTTACCCAGTATGGGCCTTCTGATAGTCAGGTCGTGCTGCTCCCCGCCGCCGGCAACATCCACCAGCACCCCGCCCCGTGCCCTCTCTCTCTCCTTCTTCTCCTGAACTTCCTTGTCGAAGTAGATCCCGTAGGCGACGCCGGCGATCATGCCGAAGATGTGCGACCAGACGTCGATCCTGTACTTGGCACTCCCCATCAGCTGGAGGATCGTGATGCCCACGGCGAGCCCCATGAAGCCGAGCCCTTGCACGCCCTGGTACGGGTCCGGCGGCAGACCAAACACCTTAAACCCCTCCCAGCGGTGCAGGAAGAAGTACGCGAAGGCGACGCCGAATATGGCGCCGGACGCGCCCAGGGTCGCCATGGTCAGCTCGCCCTGGAGCACGAACCGGGTCAGCGTGCCCGCGAAGGCGAAGGCGCCGCTCCCCAGATAGATGGACAGGAAGTTGGCGCGCCCGACGTCGTCGTGCAGCCGCGTGCCCAGGAGCCACAGCATGACCATGTTCGAGCACAGGTGGTAGAGCGCCTGTTGCGAGAAGGCGGAGCCGATCACGCTCGTGGGGCGGATCACGGCCGAGGTGAGGATGAAGTGGCGGTTCAGGAACCCCCAGAGAGGGGGCACCTTCCAGGCCACGAAGACGGCGCAGTTGAGGCCGATGAGCGCCAGCACCGTCGCGGCCGCGGGGGGGATGTCGGGCCAGACGCGGTGCTTCCTCTGCGGCGGGGCGTAGAGGTAGCCCGTGAGCAGCCCGCCAGCCACCACGGTGCCGACGAGGACCCACATCGGCCCTAGCCGCGCCCAGGCGCTCATGGGCGGGGGCTCCTTGAGGTCGGAGGACCCCTTCGCCTGCCACTCCTTCATCTTGGGGCTCAGCTCTCGCGGCTGATTGGGGTCCAGCTTCTGGAGCCCGCCCGGGTTGCGCCGCGCCTCCTCTTCCTCCCTCAGGCGCTTCTCCTCCTCGCGGCGCTGCTCCTCCCGTTCCCACTTCGCCGCGTTACGCGCCCGTATCGCGTCCATGACACCCACGCCGTATACGTCGGTCGCCGGCAGCTCCTTGTATAGTCGCTTCTGCCACTTGGAGAGGGACTCCGACAAGGGGGCCTGAGGTGGCTGCTCATTGGCCGACGAGCCGGCGCTGCTGTCGGAGCTGGCCTCTACCGCTGCCTGCTCCTCCGCCTGAGCCCGAGCCAGGGCAGCGTCGGCCTCCGCGGCCTCCTCGATCAGGCGCAGCTCGTCCTCGGCGCGCAATCCCGCGTTGATGACCTCATTCACAGGTACTTTCTTGCGCAGGTATCTCAGGGCTGCGTCAATCTCCTTCTTATTGTACTTGCGCGTCGCGGGCGCAAACTCAGGATCCTCTAGCGTGCCGGCCACTCGTCGGCCGTGCAATATTCGTAGAAGGCGGTTGGCCTCATGCGGGCTGATCCGAGGCCCGAAGATCTCCGCCGTCTCGGCCAGGGTCAGGTCGCTGTTGGAAAACGGCAGGCCGACATCGTCCTCGTAGTCGGGCGGCAGCTCGACGTAGTCCTTGGCGACCTTGCTGAACAGCGTCCGGCGCTGGGCCACGGCCGGGTACGATGGCGTGGTCGTTGCGTGCCATTGGATCGCTGCTGGTGTCGTGTGTGTCGGTCGTCGAAGCAATAATGGCGGCGCATCTAGTCGCCGGCTCGCTATTGTGTGACTGGTACTCGCCGACGTGCTCATTGAAGAGTAGCAACGGGTCGTAGAACCAGGTAAACGGATCGACTCGGAGGCGCTCCGGGCTACGGCCTCGAGGCCTAGCCGGAACCTTGACCGGGCGCCCCCCGCAAAGCCGAGGAAATTCATATTACTCATATCGACAGAACCATAGGTGAGTAGAGGCAAATGCGGCAAATTCGGACGCCTGGAATGCGCCGGGAGCTCAGGTTATGGCTCCATATGTTCGCGGCCGACAAATGCTGCGAGTATTCCTTCCACGCCGAAAAAAATTCGGGACTCGGTCAGCGTGAATGGCGAATTGTATAGCGCGACCCGGCCTGCACCTGCCTGCGCATCGGCAGGGTCCTTCCCCGCCAAACTCCACCAACCAGGCCAGGCAGCTTTGGAGCTTGCGACGCACCATATGCCCCTCCATCACAGCTTCCATGTAAGCAAACCAACAAAGTCAACCATTCTCTCAGTCATAGAAACTCCTCTCTCCTCATCGCAGGTCAAGTTCTCGATAAAGCATCATCTTTGGGAAAATCAAATAATTTTCAAATCCGCTGCCAATTCTTAGCTCGAGAAGGCAAAGACGACTACAGACGACACGTCCTTCCCCGCTCCACTCGCATTCATCAGAGGAAGCTGTGAGAGAAAGTTTGCGCCTCAGAAATGGGGACGAGAGAAAGATAGCAGCAAGGAATAAACACACACAATTGCAGCCTAAAGATGTCATCCGACACGATACCCATCTCCCCCGCCCGCTTCGCCGAGGCGATCAAAGACCTCACCATCACAAGCCTGCACCTCAAAGTCCTCGAGATCCGCAACTCGATCGCGCACCTAGAATACTCCAACGAGCAGCTGCGGCCCTTCGCCGAGGGCCGCGAGGCGGCACTAGGAGGAAACACCAGCAGCAGCAACGACCAGTCTCAGTCCCAGCCCCAACCCGGTGAGCCTGACCAGGACTGCATAGACGCCATCAAGGAGAACGAGCACGTGATCGAACGCATGCAGGAGCGCATCCACCTCGTGCGCGCCGAGGTCGAGTCGAGGGGGGCGAGCTGGGCCGAGTTCGAGAGCCGGGAGGAGCGCGAGCTGAGGACTACTGGTGGTGGTAGCGAGTCTTCTAGGTCTGCTGCCGCTGCTAATCAGACTGCCGATGGAGAAGGTGATGGTGGTAGCAACGGAAACGTCAACGTCAACGGCGGTGGCGGTAGCGGTGCCGGACTGCCTGAGAGTCTGTCGGAGGCGTGGAGGGACGGCACGATCGAGATGGGCGTCATTCGTAACGGAACGCTGCACATGAACGAGCCTCCTCCTCCACGTGATCAAACGGCCGCAGGGTCCGGAGGAGGTGGTGGCAGTGGTAGCGGTGGCAGTCTAACGGATGAGCAGCTCCGTAGGGCGGTGGAGGAGCGGATGCGCATGGACGAGGCCGAGGATGATGACCAGGATGAAGGGCTGCATCTATAGTCTGGGCGTTTTAGCCCGGCGGCGAGAGCTTTCTTGGAGCCAACACCACCGCCATCGCCACCAAGGTGAGGCACAGACCAGTTGATTCATGACACTACGGGAACCGTTTTCTTCCCTACCTACCCTATGTAGTAGGTACATACTTAGGCTGGCGGACACTGGTTTTTTTTTTTTTTTTTTTTTTTTTTTTTAGAGAGACGGAGAGCAGGTCTTGGGGAAAGCGACGTCATTTGATACATTACAAAACACGGCACAGCTGGCAGCGCTACGATACCCACTATTGACTTGGTGGTCATTATTCCGAAGTTCCGTTCACACAAACCACATGGTCGTGCATGGCCTTGGGCCTATTGTTTCATTCTTTAGTGTCTATTCTCTCCCCCGATTTAGGCAATGATAATTGGATGGGTTAATGAGGAACCTGCCTACCTGCTCGCCCGCTCACTCGGGGCCAAGTCCGAGGCTGAACCAAAGAGGCTGAGTCCCTCCCACCCAAGAACTACATTCCCCAGCCCGCACCTCAGCCCAAGTCCCTGGTAAAACACCCTGGACAGGAAGCAGGCGGACGAATTTTGCCGGCTCACCGCTGTTCGCGCTAGCTGATCTTACGGCATATTCACTTGAGCTCTCTATCTCCCTCCCATCATCATCCTCTAAACGACGGAAGCATTCAAATCGAACGACCGGGTGAGCGCGGCCTTCCGAACGACGATGACCTCGCCTCGACTGACATAACTTGGACTTTCCTGGGGGTCGCGGGTCAGTCAGTCAAGCGGCCGTTCCGCCCCCAATCGCTGCTGTTTGTCTGCCTTATCTCTCGGATTCATGCACATAAGAACTTTACATCTCCGGTTTTGTTCGAACGAGATTCCCTCCCTGATGAGCTGTCAGTTCTGTTTGTTGTCATAAAAGCCCATCTGCAGGCAGGGGGAGCTGTCGGACAGCCGGTGGCGGCTCAGCCACCGCCTGGTTCGAGAAGCCTGTCAAATCCGGGGTCAGGATAGGTGAGGGGTTGTCATCAGCCGCACCACCTCCCGCGTCTAACATCGTAGCCGCACCCAGTTAAAATTGAGGTGTGTCACTCCGAAGAGGGCACAGCCAAGGAAGGCTAGATAGGTGTCTTGGATATGACTTGGCTCTGGTGGGCTGTTCCCCTCCTCCCGCTATTTTTCTTCCTAGCAATGTGTACGAGCTATCTAAACTCGGGATGAAGGCGGGTTTATTCCTGTCCGTCCGTCCGTTGACAGGAGACAGACGTGACGCCAGAGGTAAGGTAGGTCACTCACTGGGTCTGCCCCGAGCAGCGAGTGCTCTCGACGACGGCAAGCGGACTTTTGCCGCACTGCCCAGATGCCTAGATCGGGACTCCGGATGGTGGAGGGCATATCCCATCCCGCCAAGGGAGGGAGGGGTGTTTGACTTGAACACGAGGACACGAGGACTCCATTCGGAGGGTTCCGTTCTAGGAAGCGCTGTGGGAAGCTCAAGCCTTGCACGTCCCTCAAGATGTCCAGCTCGGTCTTATATACTCCGTATGGTGGTACTGGTCGACACTCGCTCTGAAGTTGAGCGTGATTTCTTCCGTCTATTCGTCTTTCACTACCACCTCCTCCACGTCTTCCCTTGGCCCAGAGCCTCACACTCGCTATAGTGGTACAATCAAGCTTCCCTTGCGTTAGATAGTCACTACCAACTTCAGGAACCATTTTTAATACTTTCGCTCACCACAACCCTTGAATATCATCAAACAGATATGTTGCCGCTACTCCTGCCTATTCTCCCCCCGAGGATCGTCTCCTCTCCTCTCGCTACGATCCTCATCTTGACGCTAGCCCTGGCAGGCCTCGCAACGGCCGCACCACCGACCAGCAAAGTCGAGATCGCGCCGCGATGCGGCACGACGTACTACCCGACCATCATCCAGCAGCTGGTCGAGAACGACCCTACCACAGTGGGCGTCAACACGGTCAGCACAACAAGCACCTTCCACGTATCAAGGCTCCTGAACATCGACAGTACGTACAAATCTGACGACCCCAACATTGAACATCACCCCCTACTAAAGCAGCAGAAAACTAACCACCACCATCAACAGCCGGCATCTCCTCAAACCGCGTCACAACCTTCGTAGCCTTCCAAAACATCCCCCCCGGCTCCTACGGCTGCCAGCTCTCCATATCCATGCCCGCCCTCTACTCAGGCCTCATCGTCCACCCGCCGATGCTCAACCACCTCGTCGACATGAACGTCTCCTCCGTCTTCGTCGGTTCCCCGTCTTCCATTGTGTACCCCAACGCGTTCAGCTGGAACACGTACACCAGCCCCCAATCCCAAAACTACATGTGGCCGCATCGGGGTCCCGGACTGTTCGGCACCGTCACCGCAGTCCCCGGAGAGACGCAGGTGGTCAACAGCGCGGTCTGTCAGACGAACATGGCGTTCCTGTTCGAGATCGCCGAGTGGACGCCGTTCTCGGCGAGTGTGAACTTTGAGCAGGGGAGGAGTGTTAATGGGACGGGGGATGTGGTCGGGGTTTATTTGACTGCGAATTGTTAGTGTAGTTGGCCGCGTGTGGAGGGAGAAGAGGAGGATGGGGAGTCAGAGAGACCGGCTCCGCTGTTGTGGCTTTGACGGAACATTGTTTGAGTGTATCGATGAGTTTGGTGCGGTTTATAACAGCGACCTATTTTCTGATACCAAGAGCGTTAGGGCTAGGAGCGCGCCCCATCAATATCTCTCTCCATTATCTCGTTGACTGATGTGGCATGCCAAGAGAAAGATGCACGACGTTCAAGGATCAAGACATCAGTAGGGGGGCTAACAAATGCAGAAGGCCAAGGCAAAGCTAGCTAATATATTGGAAGTCCTTTCCTAGGAAAACTCCTTGTCACCCTCCACCGCCCATCTCCCCGGCGATGGCCCTAGTACCCTCACTCTCTATCTCCAGTCCAATATCCATCCATCCATGGCTCGCCCCCTGCACCGACGGGCTGACTGCACCTCCTAACCGGACCAGCCCGCATCAGAGTGACGGAAAACCCCGAGGTAAAGTCCGATGATGCCTCCGACGCCTGCGATCCCTCCGGTCCCTCGAAGAGTCCCTCAACTCTTCGGGGAATGTCCCATCTCCCATGTGTACAGACCATGGGACGGCGCCGCAACCCAGGCACATTCTTTTACTCGGCGGGCGGATCTGGGCGAGGGGTAGGGGGCTGTGGTTTAGGAGGAGGGTTGGGCTTGTTCCCATCCGAGTCCATAGTGGCTGGTCTGTAGTCGTTGCGAAGCTTTCTTGTATGCTTTGTTGCTGAGGATTGGTTGCTCGAGGCTGGGGAGAGGAGTGTGTGGGTTGTATCGTCGATGTCTTGGTTTAGCGGTGAGCATACGGCACCTTTTTCATAGCCGTGGATTTCGAGGTTAGCGTGACATGACTGATCTTGACCGCGAGGTGACTGAAGTCTTCGTCGTCGTATATCGTCATACTGGCAGTGTGGTCTGTACGAGCCCCCTACCTAGCCAGCAGCATGGCTGGCTTTCTATGGGGGGACTGACGAGGTTATGCATGAGTCGACTCGCCTAGGTGCCGCTGCCAAAAGGCTTTCCTCTGTAGAGAGTTGACTGTACCATTCTGTCATTCTGGTGACAGGGAGTAGAGTCGTATGAGGTCCATATCGTCAGGTCGGTGGCGGCTTCGGCTTTGATATCTCATCGGCAGCTGGGTGGTCGATGATCGATCGACGAAGCGGCCGGTGACTGACTGCCTAGGAAGGTACCTAAGTACCTATGTAGGTACCCCGATAGCTTCCCCTACGCCAAGGGCCGTCTCTTTTTCACATGGCAGTATGAGTAGGTAGGTAAGCTCGGGTTCGTCCAGGGGCCTCCTGGCTCAACAAGGGCGTGAAAGAGTCAATATTCGAACACCCGGACAGAGACCCTTTCTCCATGGTAAAGTAGCAGAACGGGAGACCTAGAGAGAGCACCTAGGCAAGCATATGGCAAATGACAAAACCGGTTGGCATACACGTATTCTCTAGAGCAATACCATGGTGCTTTCTATTCTTGCCGCCATGGGGGTTACACAAGTCACAAGTCGTATGCTCACCGAGGGCTCAGCTACAAAGGAGGGAATGATGCCGCGCCAACAGTACCACATCAGGGTGCGTGTCGAAGGTATCGTACCATGGGGGACGATGCAAGCTCCGCTAACGCCAACGCGCTCCTGAGTGTAGTTGTGCCCTCTATCTAGCCGAAAGTAGTTGGTGGTCATCAATTTCTCAGACTTAATTGTGTGTTTGGATGGAACTCATGTGCCCAGCTTCAGTTTTGGAAATACGGCCACATACTGTTCCCAATATCTGTGTTAAGTATTTCCGTACAGGAACAAGGCTGGGATGATATATCGTTGTTGGCCGGCTTCGGAGTGACTTGGAACCTGCATACACCAATCCTGGATCGGTGTATGCACCCCGAAATTACCAACAAACACACCTTTACCAAGGAACCTCAACCTCCCACACCGGATAAATCTCTAAATCAATAAATATCGTACCAAAGACTCGCGTAAATCGGTCGGCCACCTTGTTGGTGTTGGTCATGGAGGAGATTATAGTCGGTGTCAGTAGCCGCCGGTTCATCAGAATCGTCACGGTGCTCTTAGACAACGTGCCAACCCACCGCATCATCACAGCATTCGACGAATACGACGCATACACAGGCACTCTCCCACTGCCGCAGCGGTATGATGAAGAAGGCCTCGCTCAGGCCAAGCGGGAACAAGACATCGCCAACTTCGACAACATCGTCAGGGACCTCAGTCCCATCCCGAAGGAGTCCATCTACCCGGTGTTCACCGACGACCTGACCCGGTTCGAGCCGGCGGACGACGCCGCAGATGCCAGCAACATCTACCTCAAGGCGCCCAACATAAGCAACTACAACCGCAGCACTGACGACGGAGTAGTCGCCAAACTCCTCCACTGCGAAGCCAAGACCCACGAGCTCCTCAAGCGCACCCCTCACCCTCACCTCGCCACCTACCTCGGCTGCGTCGTAGACCGCAGACTCGTCGTCCGCCTCGCCTTCAAGAGTTACACCAGCCTGCGCGACCGCGTCAGAGTCAGAGCTGGCGCCCTCCCAGCAGCAGCAGCAGCAGCAGCCGACAGCTTCCCCCTGCGGCAGCGTGAGGACTGCATGAGCCAGATCGAAGCGGCCGTCGCGCACCTGCACGGGCTGGGGCTCGCCCACAACGACATCAGCCCCAATAACATCATGTTTGACACCGACAGTGGCAGTGACAGTGGCGGCGACGGCGCTGCTGCTGCTGTCTTGATCGATCTGGACTGCTGCTCCGCGCTGGGGACCCCGCTGGTGAAAGGTGGGCTGGCGGAGGGGTGGAAGGGCCCGCCGCGGGCGTTCGAAGGCAGACAGTTCACGGAGTCGTCGGCCGAGTGCGATTTGTTGGCTTTGCAGGTGATCCGCGAGTGGCTGGTAGAGGACTTGGGATCGACCCGGCCTGCTGGCGAACGGCAGGCTACTTCATTGCCTACGGATAGTGTTTAGCAGACTGAGGCATGGACTTAGGTATCCGCGGACACACAAGGCATCCTATGTGACGATGGAGATGAGAGTCTCTTAAACGTCCCTAATATCTACCTAGGTAGATAACTAACTGAAATAATGTAAAGGATTGAACTTCGGGGATTAGGTACTGACCGTGGCGAATCTTACTTGTGTTCTCAATCAAAACCAAAGAATACCCGCAACTTGAGTCAGATGCTTACGTCCAGTGTCCTGGTCCGGAGCCAAAAGGGGGTTATCTATTTCTTACTGTCAGGGCCTCGGTCCCACGGGCTTGCGAGATCGCCACAGGCCAACCTCCGACGCTTTCTGAACCCAAATCTCTTCGGCGACCCAATATCGATGCCGAATCTCTCTGCCCCTAGCGACCGCGGGCTCAGCCTCGCCCGAAGAGCTCCTCTCACCATTCTCCTCAGAGGCCTGTTGTTGTTGTTGATCCCAGTCTTCTCGGCCATCAGCATCCACCACCACCGCCACCACCACATCTCCGGATTTGTCACCGCCGTCTTGCTCAGTCCCCAATGCAGCTCCTTCTCCCTCCACTGCTGCTGCTGCTGCCACCTCCTCGAACTCGTGTCTCCCTTCGTCTCCTCGTCGATGCTCCGTCCCCGTCCCTAGGGTCTGCTGCTGCTGCTGCTGCTGCTGTCGCCAGCGGGTCCCCTCCTCGCTCAGCAGTTCCTGCTCTCCAGCAGCACGAGCCGTACTAGCCTCGGGCCCCATCTCCTCGTCCTCCGAGCCCCACCACCAGCCAAATCCCACCGAGATATCCAGGTCGTCGCGGAGGAGGTACTTCCTCATCTCGGCCTTGCTCATCCACTCGGAGCCCTCCGGCATGAACTCACGGGTGCACAATCTACCTCCGGCGAACAGCGCCATGGCGCTCGCGATCGAGTAAGGACCGCGGGGCAGCACACTCGGCCAGCCACACCGCGAGCATACCGAGGACCATCATGGCGCCCAACATGACCTAGAGGACGAGTTTCGAGGCGTAGTCTACCATGACGCGCCCCACCGTGTATGTCAGGGTACCCTCCATACGTTGCTGTTGTGGATCTCCTACTTCTTGCGGTTCATCAGGCAGCAGCCGGCGGAAGATCTCTGTGTTTATAACCAGCGCCATGTACTTCCTGTAGATCGTGCTGATTACTCGATGACGAACGCCGTGCTGTTCGGGTGGCGGAGCCGCTCGAGCACGTCCTGGCGGGTGGTCCCGTTCGCGTCGAAGAGGACGGGGTAGAGGTAGCCGGGGAGGGTGAAGAACGACCAGTCCGGTTCGTTTGGGTCGAAAGAGAACACTCCGTCAAAATATTCCTCCGTGATGTACTTGCTAGCGTTCACCCTCGTCCGGTACCCGAGCGATGATAGCCCGCTCGTGTCGTTGACGAGGTATTGCGGCATAGTATCAGTACCAAACGGGTGGTCGACAACTTCCAGAGAAGAAATATCCCTCTCTGAAAGCCGCACCACCCGGAATCCGTCGAACTCGGCGTGGTGGTGAAGACCGCGCTTGCGTTGAGTCGCGCGATCTTTTGTGTGCAGGTGACGAAAGAGAAGTAATAGTCGCCCAGCTTGCTTTGGGGATTGGTAACGTTCTCCGATTGAATGTGCATCTTCAAAAACCCGAAGGCGAGGAGCATCGAGGGACGGTTGGGCAGGCCGCCGCTGGCTGTCTCTGCCTTTAACTCTGCCTCCTCTGTATCGGGTCTTGAAGAAGACAACCTGCTGCTATTCGCTGATTTGTTGTAGTAGTAGGAAGCATTGAAGTCGTGGATCCAAGACACGAGCTTCTCTCCCGCCCACGGAGCCCTCGAAGCGATGGCTCTCTCCATCGTATAGGCGAGATGTCCGTCACCGACCTCCTCTTCGTCGGCGTTTATGATGGTTCTGGCGGCGCAGCCTAGAGGAAGCTTAATGGTCACATCAGCAGTGAACCACCCCATGTCCCTGAGAGTTGTGTTGTAGTCAACGGAGGAGAGCAGAGGAGAGCAAGTAAGCTCCGGGCGCAGCACGGGGATATTTTGTATCGAATAAGAAACATTCGTCACCAAGCTGCTTTGGGGGCCTGGTATTCTAATATCCGGTAGAACCAGGTCCCCGAAGACGATGCCTGCTGGGCTTTCCTCGCCGTCTCGAAGCATGCCAATGAGAAGATCCTCTGCCCTGTCGTCCGATTATTGGTCCAGCCATCGTAGGTCCCAGTGATTGGACGGATGTACTGAAAAGGCTGTTTGCACAACAAGCCCCTGTTGGACGATGACGCCGGATGCCACAATGGTGAGGATGCTTCCTATCAGGCCAGCGAGGCTCGACAACGCGGCCGCGTAGTGTCCATCCCTGATAGCTTTGAAAAGCACAACAGATGGCACATCCCCGAGAAGGTGTGTTGTAAGCGTGCCGACACTGCGCCGCCGCCGCAGCAGCCGATGTTCCGGGGACTGGTTGCCATGGTAGCCCTCGCGGCGAGCAAGACAGGTTAAAGACGCAAATGACCAAAACGGTGAAGTCAAGGCTGCCAGAGTGATGCAGACGCGAAGGGTGCCGAGTAGGTTAAAGTCGGTCGCATCAAAGAGTCCCCGACCGCTTTCTGAGCACTGGAACAGAGCTTCGAGACCAGCAATGTCTAGAACCGGAGCTGTGAAGGTGACCCCTAGAAACCAAAGTCGAACAATGACAGGCTTCCACACACCTTTCTTCTGAGAAGAGTCGCCAGTGCAGCCGCGGGGACCACTCGCTGGTAATGCCGCGGCAGCGGTTTGGCCACCTCTAAGGGTGCCGGCTGATGTTATTTGTATAGCGAAATTATTGTTCTTGGTCTGTTTTGTGCATAACCTGGTATTGCTCAACAAGCTACGCAGCTGGGACTCTCGCAGCTGCCCGGTTCCGTCCAGTAAAGCTCTGACTGATGGACTCGACGCGAGGATTGCCGCATGCGAGGCCAAAAGGCAGGGTTGTGCGGCGCCGCACGGCGATGGGTCCTCAGCAGCACGAGCGGCAGAGCACTCAGCACCACGAGGCTCGCGATCATGGTCCATAGTGCTGGCAATTGAATACGGAGACGGTCCTTCATGAACGCTCCTCTGCCGTCTCGGTCGGGCCATGTCCTGTTGGCCGTCGTAGCCCGGGGAAAGAAAAGGGAGGCCCCAAGCTGAGCCGCGGCGCCCCCGAAAAAAAACCCTGCCAGCTTTCGCGATGAGTCGTTCGTCAGAGAAGACATCTTGCGCCGAAAGGGTCCCGAGGAGGCCGTTAAGTGACTGGAGTATATCGCTGGTGAAGTTCGAAAGAGTATACCCATAGAAGGAATCTGCTCTGTTAGGTCGTCCCGAAAGGAGCACCGTAGAGACAACCAACTCGCTGAGCTCGGCGCTGGTCATGTCGACTGGCGACGACGCCACTGTCGTCGGCTTCGACGGCTCGTCAAGTCGCGCGGTGTTGCCGCCGTCAGCCATGGGGGGCGGGGTAAGGTCATTGATTGGCTGTATGATCGTCTGAGTAAGGTCTAACGTTTTGACGAAGGGTGCGAATTGGCAAATGACAGCCTTTGCGCGAGTTGTGTTCAGGCAGATGGGATGAGAGTGCTTGAATCTGTAGGACGTGTTGACTGCTATTAAAGCTAGCCGAAGATCCATAGTCGGGTCCCATGCCGTATCGGTCCATTCAGGGGCGCCATCGTCGTCCAGACTGCTTCCATGTTCGGTACAGTTGATCCGCTGGACGTTCAGGGTGAACTGGTAAGGCTCGTTGACGCAATGTGGGCCTTCCTTAGTCTGTCCACATGCGGTGAGGGAGAGGTATGGGGAGACCTACCCACGAGGGCAAGAGGGCGAGTCGAGCTCAAAGGAGACATCAGGCAAATAGGAGTCCAGGCTATCGTAATCGTCGTCTAGCTGCCGCGCCTTGTCGAAAACAGTTCGAACTTCGGCTATCTCGCAATAAATGTTAGGCACAAAAACGTCAACCTCCGCTGTGATGCTGATGTATTTCTCCAAGTCTTGAGCCCGCGAGTCCGGGTCGAATGTCTGGAAGGCCAGGTCTTTGATGGTGCCAGCCGGATAAGGAGTCCGACCTCCGGAAGTGGCGTAGTAGGAATGCGCTGGCTGGGTAGAAAGATTCACTGTGATAGGGAATGCCCAGGCGTTGATCAACATCCAGTTCCACGCTGCCTTGTTGAACCTGTCGAACTGAATTGTTTCCCGCCACGAGCTGTTGTCGAATCTCGTGTTCATGGTAATCGGGACTTTGTGATCGTAAGCTTAGATTTCACCAAGTTGACTCGTTTCCGGAGCCTCGTTTCCGTAGCACCTTCAATACCATGACAGGAGCCTTATCAACCTCCGAAACGGAGGTCGATAAACGGAGGTCGATACCACGCCGTAACAGGAAGCATATGAGACGTCTTCCACCAAATGGAAATTTAATATTGCCCTAGATTGATTAGCTCACATTGGTCAGGCTGGCAATAAATGCCGCCTAACAATTTTTTTTTTTTTTTTGGAAATGAGAAATTATTAGCTCACATTGGTCAGGCTGGCAATAAATGCCGCCCAACAATTTTTTTTTCTTTTTTGGAAATGAGAAATTATTTTCTCCTTTTGCTGACGAAGGGGGTTACAATGGTGTGCTGACAATATATATTTCGAAAGACATTGGCTCAGCCTACAGAAAATATGGAAAGCTGAGCCTGTTGTGTAACGATGCGTGGTGTAAATATTGAGTGGTCAGTTTGCTGATTGGTGTTGATGGCATGGTAGGCGCAGAAGCCATACTGGGTACAGAGAGGCAGCCGGCACGAGAGGAGGTCGAGGGCGCTGAGAGGGATGCCCGGACTCGCCCTCGACGAGAAATAATATTTTGGATCTGATTTATTGCGGATAAGATATACCTATACAGTTGTTCTCTCATCATCTTGTTTTTACTCATATTCATGATTTCGTGATGATTTCTAACAGCGACGACTACATGCCAGCCCAACGTTTAGCAATCTCTAGCCTGCCTCTGGAAAAAGTAGGGCCCTAGCATGGCTTCTACTCTCACCAACAGCCCTGCGCCGAACGCGGAAAGAAGTGCTGTGCATCAGAACTTTAACAATGATGCCGGTAACCACGGTGCTCAAGGCATTTTTCATGGGGGACAGACGTTCAACTATGGCAAGTTGCTTTTATGTTTAGTATACCATAATAATCACTTACTAGAACAGTCTAGCTTTACCGACTTCGAAGATAAGCCATACCTATATTCGAATTTCTACTAACAAATAGAGAAAATATAGTGAATAAAACTGACGAGATTCTGCAGAAGCTATGCATTGTGGACATGGAGGCAGAGATGAAGTCCCTCGAAAATCGAAAAGACGATCTTCTAGAGGATTCATACCGCTGGATTCTCGACAACAACGAGTACAAAGAGTTCATCGTCCGGAACCGCAGCGGCCTCGATGCGAAGACCCTCCTGTGGATTAAGGGCGATGCCGGCAAAGGGAAGACGATGCTCCTCATGGGTATTATTCGCGAGCTCGAACAAGGCCCGACGCAAGTATCCTATTTCTTTTGCCAAGCTACAAACGACAAGATCAACACGGCCACCTCTGTAGTGCGGGGTCTGATATGGATGCTTGTGTGTCGACAAAAGTCCCTGTCGAAATACGTAGAGGCGGCATTCAAGGACCTTGGTCAGGTGCTGTTCGACGGCCCTAAGGCATTTTACAGTCTTGAAAAGATCCTCCAGTCAATGCTCGCTGACGAAGCGGCGAGAGGAACGGTCCTCGTCATCGATGCCCTCGACGAATGCAAGCGCGACGAGCCCGGGCTCAAGCAGCTTATCAAGCTGATCTGCAAAACATCGACAGAGAATCGGAATGTCAAGTGGCTTGTATCGAGCAGAAACGAGCCTGACATTGAGGACATGCTTCAGCTTCAGAATCATGCAAATAGGACCCGTCTCAGCCTTGAGCTGAACGCCGAAGCCGTGAGAGACGCCGTCAACACCTACATCGACCACAAGATGTTGCAGTTTGTCCGAAAGAATCAAGAGGCAGTCACTGTCAAGAAAAAGTTGCAAGATATCAGTGCAATCCTTCGTGAAAAGGCTGATGGGACCTTCCTCTGGGTGGCCCTTGTCTGCAAGCAGATCGAGGGATGCGTTCTTCACAAGGCCGTTCAACGTGCTCGCGAGATGCCATCAGAGTTGGACGGCATGTACGCACAAATGATGCGTCGAATCGACGGCCTCGACTCAGATGATGCAGAACTCTGCAAACAGGTCATCATTATCGCTGTCAACGCATACCGCCCGCTTCACTTGTCAGAAATGGCAGCCTTAGTCGCACCACCTGAAGGCGAGGACATCGAGGACATTGAGGATATCAGACACATTGTAAAGCAGTGCGGCCTTTTCACCATAAAGGACGCAACTGCATACTTTGTTCACCAGTCGGCAAAAGACTACCTCGTCGCAGACCCAAGGACCTCAAGCATCCTGCTCCGGATTTTCCCCGCTGGATACGCTGATGGGCACCGGCTGGTCCTGTCTCGGTCGATCAAGTGTATGACACAGAATCTACAGCGAGACATGTACAATCTGCGTTCACCAGGATTCTTCATCGACAACGTCCAACTGTCAGGCCCGGATCCCTTGGCTGAGGCAGCATACTCCTGTGTATATTGGATCGATCATCTATGCGACAGTAAGGTTGTCGACAATCTTCAAGTTGACGGGCCGGTCCATGCCTTCCTCAGGCAAAAGGCCCTCTACTGGTTTGAGGCATTGGGCCTTCTCAGAGAAATTCCGCATGGAGTCAACTCACTGGTCAAGTTGGACGAGCTTCTAAAAAGCCAGGTAAGTTCAAATTATTGTTTCAATTTTTTTCCCCCAAGCGTACTGACATCACCATTTAGGGGAAACTGCTACCTCAACTAAGCGACCTAGTTCACGATGCAAGGCGATTTATCGTTGACTTCGGATCAATGGTGGAAAAATATCCCCTTCAGCTCTACGCTTCTGGCCTTGTTTTCAGCCCAAATCACAGCGTAATAAGAACTCTGTTTGAACAAGATAGCCTGCACAGAATTTCACTAAAACCGGTAGTGAGAGACAGGTGGAGTGCCTGCTTGCGGACGCTCGAGGGCCATATGAGGGGGGTCAATTCAGTAGCGTTCTCGCCCGACGCCACCGTCAAGATCTGGGACGCGGCCACGGGCGAAGAGAGGCAGACGCTGAAGGGCCATACGAGCGGGGTCAATTCAGTAGCGATCTCGCCCGACGGCCGGCTGGTGGCGTCGGGCTCGGCCGACGCCACCGTCAAGATCTGGGACGCGGCCACGGGCGAAAAGAGGCAGACGCTGAAGGGCCATATGAACGGGGTCAATTCAGTAGCGTTCTCGCCCGACGGCCNGAGACAGGTGGAGTGCCTGCTTGCGGACGCTCGAGGGCCATATGAGGGGGGTCAATTCAGTAGCGTTCTCGCCCGACGCCACCGTCAAGATCTGGGACGCGGCCACGGGCGAAGAGAGGCAGACGCTGAAGGGCCATATGAGCGGGGTCAATTCAGTAGCGATCTCGCCCGACGGCCGGCTGGTGGCGTCGGGCTCGGACGCCACCGTCAAGATCTGGGACGCGGCCACGGGCGAAGAGAGGCAGACGCTGAAGGGCCATATGAACGGGGTCAATTCAGTAGCGTTCTCGCCCGACGGCCGGCTGGTGGCGTCGGGCTCATACGACGCCACCGTCAAGATCTGGGACGCGGCCACGGGCGAAG
>PYST01000373.1:20596-35698 GCA_003049485.1 Ophioceras dolichostomum | reverse complement strand
TAGATAGAATTGTAGAGGCCGATGGTAAAATGACAGCGTATTGAAGCTCCTTTTTTTATGCGGGGACATTAATTTTTTGGGGGCTGAGAGGGGTAATAACACAGGAAGGGGGGAACAAAAGCAGCCAAGCTCCGGGTAAGTGACTGGTGACCAATATGAAATATCGCAAGAGTGGTAATGAGGAGGACGAGAAGGCTAGCTGGGCAAATATTTGCCAACTGAGACACTCGATTAATACTTGCGCGGCCAGAGCAGTCTTCAGGTGGACACGTGAACATCACCAAACAAGAAATAGGTCCGGCACATCAACCATCAATCAACCAACCACCCATGATCACAGAAGCAAGCCACAAATGATAAGGACGGTGCGGATGGCTTGCTTGCCTACTTGCGGCAATGGCCGACGCCCGTCGGCCTACTAGTCCTGTACGTGCTTGCTTTCGTGCCGTGCCTTGTTGATCCTCCGCCGCCCGCCGCTGCCGCCGGCGCGTCCGCCATCCATCCCATTCCCACTTTGGAAGCGAACAGTATCAAGATCGATAGACGAGATATTAAGCACCCTCCCACCCAACCCCCTACGTCCAACACAAGCAACCAAAAAAAACATATCGCTCGATCAAGTCGCCTGATACACTCTCTTGGCTTCTCGATTTGCAGATTCTACTGGATACGGAATAGCTGGGGGTAGACCTTTCCTTGTGCGTCTTTCGGTCAACGACAGGAGTGATGACGCTGCGAGGTGTTTCAGGGGGTCCATATTCAAGAGCCAGCCAGCGTGGGGGAGCTGTACAACCCGACGTAGCCCAAGCACAGAAGAGGAAGCCCCTTCCCATTATTCCCTACTTTTCAAGGTACCTAGGTCGATACCTACTGTCGCGCTACATCTATCAAGGGATCTTGATATCGAAATCATGCCCCATCATCTTTCGGAATTTTGCCGGAATCTCGAGCGCAGTCGGATAGCGTAGACCCCGAGAATGCATTTTGGTGAGGGGGAAAGGTCAGGAAGAAAGGAAGCAACCCTGAGGCTAGCATCGTATTGCCATCCCTTGTACAGCCTACCTGCTGCTTTCGAGATAGGTCAGGCTGGGATCTCTTCCTGCCGTGGACGGTGACTCCAGTTTATCCACGTTCCCCCGTTACCTTCTTCTGGGGCTGGGGATGGGAATACCCAACTCGGGGCTCGGCTGATGATTGAGCGCGGGTGTGGGGGGTTCATGGGAAGTGGGGAGGCGAAGCGGGCGGGAAGGGACCGACCCCCCCTCCCTCAGCTGCAGAGCTGCTCTTGCGAACCCAGAACATCCATCCACTGTCCATGTCGCTCACGGAAGAGGGCGGTTCATTACGTACAAGATGTCTGATATCCTGACCGCCTCGCGATGGCGTGCAACAAGCCCCTATCTTTTCGCTATTCATTTCGCCCCCTCCCTCCCTCCCACGTGCCCTAGACCAGGAGCACTTCTTATCTGATGTGGGAGATTACTGTGGTACGTGGGCTTTGCAAAAACAAGGGCAACCGGAGACGTGCTCAGCGTCAGAAAAGAGCTAATATGCCCCGTACATCGGTGGCCGGCCTCGGGTTGCAACGGCGTAAGTGAGAAAAGCAAACACAAGACTAGGCTCAACCAAGCAGGCTACCACGGGGGCTTGCATCTTCAGCCATGTACAACGGACACCATCAACGGCGGTCCGATGCTAGCTCGACGTTTTCTTGCTTGTTCGCTTCTCGTGCTGCGGCCACCCACGCGGGGGTCGTCTATGATGCGGTCTCTCTCCTCCTCTCCATATCACGTCGTGCTCCTCTTTCCGCAAGCAGCCCACGTGCCTCCGATAGCTCCCCTCATGGGCTTCCTTGACGACGGGATGCCTACGTTCAGGAGGACGGGGGCCAACGTTTCGCCTGCGTACCCCCATGTTGTCGTCCTGATACGACAGCTAGTACTCTCGGGAGGTAGGAAGGTAGGCGACCCCAGTCAGAGATTTTGATCGCCGTGGGGAGACAGACCACGCGCGGCCACGGCCTATACGTCGACACCCCCCCTCTGGAACACAGCATATTGCGTTGATGTCCAATGTCCGACACGGGAGATCCCCGACAAGCAAGACAACGAACGACCGCTCTCTTCAGACCAGTCAGCGGACGCCGAAGGCCCTCTGCCGATGTGACGATGCTTTGCACTCGACGGTCACAATAATCCTACGGGCTAGCCGAAACGACTGAACGGAAGGATGGCAAGAAAAAGGGGAGGAAATCTCCCCAAGGCCATCCATCTCTCTGATGGGATGAGATGGGAGGTGTGGGGCCTGCACCCGTGACTTTGTGATGACTGATGGGCACGTTGGATGTTGGTGCAAACACGCCAAGACATATTCATCACATCCCCATCACCACCACTGCAGGCCGATTGCTGCCCAGGACGACAAGAGACGGGACGGAACAGAGCAAACTTACGAGATAGCGATTTTTTTTGTATGTGTGTACACAAATCAATGAGGTACGTTCTTCCGTCATCGTCGGGACGCCCAACGATATCTTGGAGCCGGGAAAACGACGACGAGTTACACGACGCACGCACGCCCAAAGACGTGGCTGGGGTTTCCAATCTCGCCGAGTCCAACACTTCTCCCGTCCTGGCTGGCTAGCTGGCTGACCGATTGCCCCTTTTTCCGACATCACAGAGATACCTGCTGTTCATACAAAAACCACCATAGCTCGGGAGAGAAACGCACAAACAACGCAACGCACACGGGAGGGGGGCCGGGCGGCAGGCAGGAGGGAGGGAAGAAAAGTGTTCGTTCCCCCACCGCCCAGTGTGTATGTAGTTCAACAGTCTCACGACATGAAAGCACCCTACACAGAGGTAAGACCTACGTGGGTGTAGCCAACTTACCGTAGATAATCACCAAAAAAAGCCGCTGCATGGACAAAGTGTCCAGGAAGATGGTGACATGGCATCGTGCATGCGACGGCGGGTGGGTGAGAGGTGACGAGTCTTCCTCTGGCTTGGTCGCTTGCTTGCTCGATGTTGACCCATTTTCTTTGTCTCTACGGCGGAATAGCATAACCTCCTCATAATCATGACTGTTAGCCCCGAAGGTGGTTGCGAAGTTCGTTTGGCCCCCAAGGATCAGACATAAGACGACGTGAAAAACGGACATCTACATGCATACATGCGCTGCAGAGTGTTGTTACGGGCCAAACAAGGACGAAGCGGGAGGGAGGGGAAGGGAGGAGAATAATCTGCGTTCCCTCATCCCTCCTTCTTCAGGCTCCAAATTGGAGGAGACGAAAGCCCACCAACCAGGTAAAGACAAAAATCGATACAAGCTAGTCAGATGCATGTTGGTTGGAAGTTTGTCTGATAACTCTCCCGTCTCTTTCTCCCGACTCTTTCTCCCGACCTAGGTGCTTAGCCGGTAGGTATCTAGTGGTGTTGTTCCTGTAAGCCAAGTGGTGGTACATCACATCCATCGACTACGGCATGTTCGAACAAACAACGTCCAACCAACTGAGACATCGCATATGTAGTCCGCCGTAAAGCCGTGTGCGGTGCGTGTTTGCCTTTCAGTGGTGGTGGTGTCGAACATATTCCATCCGGTAATACGTGGTGCAACTAGGGAACACATCCCCCGTGGCGGCCGGCCACTGCATGAATTTGATAGGGAGGGCGCAAGCAAGCATGAACTTGACTTACACCCACACAGCTTTGTCGTAAGCCTGGCAGGGAAATGGGCCGACCCTCCCTATTACACCCGCCGCTCATTGAAGAAAAATGTGGCTATCAGACGAGACGGAAAAAAAAGGGGAGAGAAAAAAAAGGAAAGAGACCTTCAGAAATAAATAACCAAAGAAGGGACGTCCCGTTTCCCGTCCGCGCCGCATGCTTGCGTTGAACTCAACGAGCGTGAGCAGCACAGCAGTGTTGGTCCTGGCCCGGGCCCTGCATGTCGACACAGACAGTGAACAGGCGCGGGGTAGCGAGGAGCGTTTGTGTGGCGTGACCGACCAACGGATTTCGCCCGGACCTGCAGACTTGAATCGACGACTCATTTCTTGTAAACCCATCTTTTTTTTGGCCCCTTTTTTCTGTTCCTTCCTCGTCCGAAAAGTAGTCCGGATGCGCTAGGCGTATCTAGAGGTAGTGAGGCCGCGACACACTCTTGCCCATGGCACCTAAGCTTGTGTAACTGTAACTCTGACGGAATATGCCTCTGCAACGCTGGCAGAATAGCAGACACACTCTCTCCATAGCTTGTTTAACAGTGCAGGAAACGATCAAATGTAGAGGATGGATGGAAGAGAGGTGAGACATCGTTACCATAACACCATTTCCAACGAGTACGTACTAGGTCGTACCTACCTACCTACGGACCAGGTCTGACTGCATCTGAGATGCGTCAGGCAAACAACCGCTTAGCTTGCGTGCAAAACCCGTCTTGAGTTTGTTCGGGAAGGTCCAAGCAGGTACGTCGGGATAGGAAATCTGCGGACCGCCCACTTGATTTCTTTGCTCCTCGAACTACCGACCAAGCTATCCGGTGCAGGGAGATGGGCTTCCTACAAGGGGAGGGAGGCAAGGGAGTTTCCGCATGGAGACGGAGTGCACTAGATAGCAGTACGAACCTAAGGAAGAGAAACCCAGTTGATTAAAGTGGAAAGCTGCCCTCCGTCCTCGTCCGAAGCCCGACTTCCCAGAGATAGCTCGGAGGAATCAAGTTACGTAGAAACTGGGGGCAGCTAAGAAAGAGGAGTACCTGCCTTACCTAGGTAGGCTCCTAGGAAGGTAGTCCTTCCTCGGTGTTTTGTTTTCTTGTGATAGAGGCGACGAGCGTTGTGTTGCGGGGCTAGCCCAAGAGGCTAATGCACTGGAGAGGAGGAAGACGCCATATTTTTCCTTTTTTTTTTGGTTGGAGTCGAATGTTGATGAGGAGGAATCCTTCCATAGACTTGACAGCGGAGGTACCTCCGAGACTTCCCTCGTCCAATGATTAGAAACGATGGGAGTTCCCCTCCCTGTCTCTATACGCCCGTGTGTCTTGTACGTTCATCGCCGAGACGACTTTGGTAGTGAGCGTTCTTCAATAAAAGGAAAGAAAGAATCAATTCCAACTGCCGCCTTTGGCCCCACGACTAGACGTCGTCCTGTGCCTCGTGGCTGCCTCGCTTTTCGCAGCACGTATAGACGCTACAAATGCACGCACTGACTGGCTGATGTGGGTTGTTTGCCCGCAGTGGGGCTGGGACCTCCTCCTCACGGACGCCCGTATGTAGACTCGATCGCCTGGTGCCCTGGCGGTCAGCCTCAACATGCGGACAGCGTCGATGAGCACGAGGGGGGAGGGCAGAAAAAAAAAGGGAGAGGAAAGGGGAGACGAAAAGAGAGCGACCAGGAAAGCCAGTGAACTCGCGTCGTGTGGTCTGCTGATCAGATCCGCCCCGTTCCCGCTCCCGCTCCCGCTCCCGCCAGTGTGGTTATCGATTTTTTTTTATTCCACTTGTGTTTGATGATGGTTACCCTTTCTCCCACAGATCTCTGTCAATTTTGAGGAAGAAAAATAGGCTTGGGAGTGGAGAAGGCGGAAGGATAGAGTCCCTCTTGTCCTCATGCAGGAGACAACCACAGAAAAAACAAAATTGGGCAAATTTATACCGGGAATAAAGAGGAGGAGAGAGGACGGGAGAGTGTGTGGAAAGGAGAGGAGTGCGGGACCAACTGCGAAGACGACTTATGCTTGCGAGGTGAGGAGAACGAACGAGAGAAAGCTCGGCAGCGTGTGGTTTGTGTGAAGAGACGAGCCGGGCTGCCGGGACCCTTGTGATTTTGGTTTTCGTGTTGGAGGCTTGGCTTTGGCATCTGGGTGATCTCGACCGTGATGACCGACCATCAGGGCCACAAGAGATCATCATCAGTGGAGGTGGGAACAGACCACGGAGGCAGATTACTGAACAGAAGAACAAGAGTTAAGATCATGAGGCTAGGCTCATGGGAAGGCAGATACATCCGCTACCTAAGGTTGGGTTAGCTACCTATTTTTTTACCAGCTGCAGAAAGAGAGAAAAGAAGATGACAATAAGACAGAAGGGGGAAAAAAAGGAAAACAGAACGGCGGTGTGTCCAAGTCCAAGTCCAGTCCATTTGCCCGAGCTACATGAAACCTCGCCCATTCCGAGGCGCAGTGTACCTATATATAAAATTTTCTCAGGGTAAAGCAATAGCCGAAATATGTTCGGCCGAAAGAAAAGAAAAAAAAGAAGAAAAGGAGAAGAGAACAAAAACACGAAAGGTGGAAAAGAAACGGGATGAGCGCCTGTTAGCGCCCCCTCCCCGAAAACCCCCCAAAGCCCTCCTTAATCCTCGGGTTGCCCTGTGTGTGCGTGCTGTAAGGTTGATCTTTTGCTTCCTGTTTTAATCCTCGCTCGATGTTCCGTCGCCGGTTTGTGCTCCCTTGCTGTTTTTTTTTCCTGTTGGCTCCTTTCTTCCGACGTCGTTCTCTTGCTGCTCATGTGGTTGTATGTATTCTTCCTTGGTTCCTCTGATGTGGTTTGTGCCTCTGTCCGTGTTTCGTGTTTTCCGCGTGCGGGTATCGGCGCAAAGCATTCACCCATCCCCCATCATCAACCACAGCAGGTCAGACACACACTCTCTTCTTTCTCTTCTCAGCGGAGCATTGTTCTTTTTCATCGTCATCATGTATCGTCTTTGATGTCCTTGATCATCAATCATCCATCCATCATAAGCTAGATCGCCCCCTGCCGGAACTGCCACTGCCACCACCACCGTTACCAGCGCCACCACTGCTGCGGGCTGCTGCTGCTGCTGCGATGGACGCAACCGAGTTGACGCCGTTGTAGCTGATCGCGGTTTGGGGACCGTGGCGGCGTGTGATCATGTTCTCCCACGCCGGGGGCTCATGGGGGCGGCATTCACCTGTTGATGAGAGAAGGAAGGTGATTTAGTGTCAGTGCCGAACTTTGGGGAGGACGGGTAGTGGTAAAACTGGCTGGTGACGGTCGACTTGTGTGTGTTCGTCCTCGGGGCTCTTCACGTGTCTTCCTCTTCAAAGGGGAGAAGGGTCTGTAGCATACCGCACACTTCGTCATGTCTGTAGAGGAAGGGGTCGCACAATACACCCAGTCAGTGTTATACTCTCTATGTTGCTGCAAGTCCCGTATGGAGCCCGCCGTATGGAGGAAGGCGGCCATGGGGTGATGTGATGCGGGAACACATGATGATGCGGATCTGACCTGTACTCGTAGTTTCGGATATTGGGCTGGCACCTCCGGTGGGTTCGGATGTACTCATCGCACCACCGTGCCGCGATCCACTTGGTATGGCCGCAGCTGTAGTCTCGCTGTTGTGTGAGGGGCGGGCAGGCGGAAAGGGCAGCAGTGTTAGCTTGGCACTAGACCGGTGCGTCCGTCTTTTCTTTTCGTCCCGCCATGGCACGGAGCAGGCCGCTGAGCCCCCAACCTTCTTGTGGCACGGTGAAGGGAGAGAGAACGGCGGCGAGGGAGCGTGGTCGTCGTACCTTGGTATACTCGCACATCTTGAGGAGCTTGTGCGGTGCTGGGGTGAGTGTAGGGCTAACTGAGGTCGGTGATGGTGGTGTTAATGCACGAAGGGGTGGAGAGAGCGGAGCACGCTGTGCTCGGTCTGGTCGTAGGAGGAGTAGTAGTCGTGATGGAAGGAAAGGGATCTTGGTGGGTTCCGAATAGTCTTATCGGGAAGGAGGAAGGAACAGAGGCAGAATCCTCGGGTCGTCAAGTCTGAAAGTATACGTGGACAGTGGGAGGGTGGGCAAATGGTTGACGAGGATGGTCGAGGAAGCTAGGGAGAGAGAGGTGAGCAGGCAGAGCTCAGGAGGGGAATGACGTTGTATTTAAGCTTCGAGATGTGGGTGCTGGGGAAGAGGAGCCTCGGAGGGGGAGTTGAAGGAGAAGGAGGAGGCAGAGGAGGAGGCACCACCACCCACCGCTGTGGACGGGATGGAGACAGGGTCCAGATACGTGTGCTTCTCGAGGACTGGAAGTACCTCTCTTGTTGCATTTCACATCGGTGCAAGGCATCCGAGGAGGAGAAGACCAGCCTAGAAGCAAGACTGGCAGGGGGCCTCTCTCGGGTCCATTATGCTCTTGACTTGGCCATGCCCTGCCGATCCAGTGTCAAGGGTGGAAGAAGGAGAAGGAAGACAGAAGGAAGAAGGGTAGGGGTAGGGGTGAGGGCGTGTGGGTGTGGGTGTGGATGTGGGACTGTGCCTCCCCTCCCGACCCGGGGTACGGAATATTTCGTACACTGAAAGTACCACTTCAAGCACGAAGTGCCTTGACACCGAACCGACCAGGGACTGAAAGAGGAGAGCAGAGAAAGAGTGAAAGGAAGGAATGGGGGGTGTGGCATGTACATAGGTGTATGCCTAAGAACACAAACAATGCTCGAAAAGACGACATGCTTCGGGGGCGTGCAGAGATGCAGGCCGAACTGCAGAATGGAGAGAGGGGAGGAAATTTGCTGATGAACAAAGCACGCACGAAGCAGAGGCTGTCGAGCACACATTGCTTTTCCCTCCTATTGATCTGCGTGCAGCGGGCAGCGTCTGCATTCTTTTGGATAGCCTGCTTTTGCATCGGCAGGGAGGTAGGGTAGGTCCACGCCATCCCCCATGTCCTGTGGCTGCGGGTGCCCATGTCGAAACGCCATCTCTACCATTCCCTCGTTTGCTTTGTCTTGGTCGTTCCATCCCCCATTCCCCATTCATCATCCGTTCGGCGTTCAAACCATCTCCTCAGAAGAATGGTTTTGCCCAACTGCACGTATGTTTGTACGTGGAGCGCATCCTTGCGAGAATACCTAGCTGAGCTGAGGAGGGAGGGCCAAAACACTTCAAGCACCCAGGTAAAAGAGTACTTCTAGGTAGGCAGTCTGGATGCGACCCTGACAGTTAGGTGCTGTCAAAAAACGACCACTACTCCCGTGAGCAACGGCTGTCAAAGTGTCTTTAGCTCCGCGTCTGAGGCCGCTAGGCTTGTTCAAGCCTGGGGGGGTGGGGGACTCTCGGCGGACCAAAGATTTTTTTTTTTGTGGTGGTGGTCTCGCCTCTCGTCCAAGCACAAAGTGCGTCTTTTCCGTTGTTTTCCTTGAGGTTGCCGACGATGGGGGCATCGTCGGGCTTGCTACAGAATACAGAACCGCTAGGCAGTGCCCGTCCACTAGTCTCAGGTACGGCGGTTGACTGGTCGGGCAGACCGTGCAATTTCAGTTCGGACGGGACATGAAGAGTGCCAACTCATCATCGGCCATCGGCGTCAGAAAGCTGCTGAGGGCAGTCGCCGCCCAAGATTTGAGACAGAGGCTCGCCTGGTGCCCAACTTTCTGAACTATCGTTTGACTGCATCGCTTTGGTTGAGTGGCCGATACACAGGACAGAAAACAAGAAAACGAGGCGCTCCTTGATCGGAGAGTGGCAGGTGCAAGAGTTGAGTTCTGATGTCTGCGTACCGTTTCGCGTCGCGTGTGTGCTACAAAACGGTTAGACCTGGCACCGCTGAACAAAGTTGTGTTCCGATACGCTCAGTAGCCCACGCCGTATTGATATCACGTACCCAATACTCCAGGCGATTGTAGCGCAACCGTCCGTTCTCCAGTGTGTGCTACCACTCCTACCACAGATCCACTGAAACCCCCGAGTGGGGGGGAGCACTGGCACAGCGTCTGCTTGCCAGTGGCTGCCGGTCAATTTAGCGTCTTACCTGCACACTGCACAGTGACTGTCACTGCATTCCTGCAGGCTGCTCCCCACCAGGGCCACCACCACCATGAGGGTTGGGTCATTTTGATGGTTCCCAGGTTCAGCTCGCCCACCTCACACCCCGCTGAACCGCCCACCGTCAGCAACCCCTTACCACTTCAGAGGCCAGCCAGCTTGCCGCCCTAACAAGTCCTACCAGTTCATCTCTGTTTTTCTGCCCTTTGATCAACCCCCGCCGCTTTTGCCAGACAGTTGTTATCGGTCGGGGGTAGCTTTTATCTACAAAGCTGAGGGAGGTGCTGCAGAGTTGCCTGTGGGTGATAGCCTCGGAATACCCAAACTGGACATTGCTTCCATAAACCCTCCCCTCCCTCTGCTGCGTACTGCCCTGACTGCGGTACGGAGCAGATCGTCGATGGAAGCCTTCACCGTGGTACGTAACACCAACTCAGGATCTTTCCTCGCCCATGTATCGACCATGATTGACGTGATAGAGACACTACTATCAGTCAACTCATACTGATCGCTCTAATATCATCCGGCACGTCTCCCCGGAGCTTCGTTGCTCTGATATTCGTTCTAGCCTGGGTCCATCTGGCCCCATCTTGACCCAACTGAATGGCTTTGCAGAAATTGTCTACCACGAAGTACGGAATATGGTCACCTTGACTCGACTCATTCTGCAGAGTCTCTGCCATCAGAGTTGACTCGTCACCTCTCAGTTGCGTCTCCATTATGTCCCCGCTCGCATTGCAAGCTTTTATTGCCCAGCAACCTCACCATCCCGCCTGTATTGTACATTAGTTCTATGTAAGCGCGTGCGCCTTTTCGTATTTTGTGCCAGTCCAATATTCGACACCAAAGAGCAGACTGACAGGCAGATCGGTCCGTCGCCATTTCGCATTGGGTCAAACTCGACACCATTTATCAGCCCAAGGGAGCCAGGCCGGGCCTGACCGATTGCACAGACCGCCAGGCAGGCAGGCGATCGCTTCCTTTTCACGGGACGGCCCTCTCGAAAGTTGCCATCTCAAAATCGAAGCTACGACGAACGAGTCTGTGGGACAAAAAAAATCTCCCCAACCCCACTCGCACGCCCACATCTCGGCACCAGGGACGGGAGAGTGCGGGAAGAGATTTGATCAAGAGCTAGGTATCTGCTATCTACCTACCTAGGTAGGAGGTAGGTATCTACATATTGACGGCGGCTGCGACACAGCTCGACCTCGCTTGCTCGACGACCAAAGAAAAGTGTCCGAGGCTCGGGGCCTCTTGGCCCGGGTGCCCGCATGCGGCCTTGGCTTTCTGTCTGGTGAGCTGGTGAGCGTGGCCAAGAGAGCAAGTGCCCGCTCGCGAATGCTGGGTCTAGCTGCGGCCTTCGTTCGTCCTGCTGCGTCCTGTTGTATCCTCCTGGGGAATCGCTTCCCAGTACGGAACTCGGCGGCCTGTCATTCGCAGCTCAATAGATCACAGGACCAAAATCCCTCACCTGCCCGCCACGGCCTGCATATCTGCTGGCTGCTGACAACGACAAAGAAACAGAGGATGGCGGGGAAGGGAGGGGAAGTCCCCCTTGTCCCTCACCTCGACTCCCATTCGCCTACTGGCATCGGTGTCATTGCTAGCTGCTGATACCTGACGCGTATTGCGGCTTAACGGCTACCTGCATGTTGATAAAAGTCGATAAACTAAACAAAACAGGGCAGGGCGATAGGCAATCACGCCGACACCGTCAGGCGCGTGCTGCGAGGCGGTCGGTCGAACCGGCCCCGAATCATCGACAGGCGTCAACGGCCCAAACAACCCTGAGCGGCATGCTTGCATACCTCTTTTGCCTGGCCAGTCTGCTCTCCGCCTGCCTTCGTCCCAGTGGCCATCACCCTCCTAAGCCGAAGCAGGAGTCCCGAGTCTCGGTGGCAGGGCACGGCATACCCTTTGCGATATCCGGTATCCCCGCCCAACTCCTGCACGTTCCGCAGCGATCGTTGACCGTTTTTCGCCTCCCGCGGGAGATGTTGACCAGAAATGACCCCAATGAACCACACACGCACCCACCTGACTACCGGCCCCTCCTTCGGACCGCCGTAACAACCTGGATCCCGGCGTTGATGGGGGCTGGGCGCGGGATGGTAATGGTGGTAATGATGATGACATAACGGCCAGGGCCTCTCGGCACGAGAGAACAAGTCTCTGGCCTCCTTCATCCTACCTCCTCGGACACTTGGCAGGAGCCCACGTGCAGGAGTTGTGAACGGAGTCAGCACACTTTCATAGGACCATAGGACCTGTGGGTGATGCTCTCGGGAGAGGATGCTTGACGTCGTAACTGAACGTACATAGCACATACAGGCCATCACATAATCCCTGTAATAGCGTTGTACATAATAAGGGAGAAAAAAGGCGTGCTAGTCCCATTGCACCTCATTGGACACCGCGGACGAAGGAGCACGCGATTGGAGGATAGCTCTGGTCGCTCTCACCGAGACCCTGATGAGGCTGTTGATACGACGGAGGGGTGATGGAAGGAACATGCCTGCGACCTACTTATGTGCCTCTGCAGGTTTGACCGTTGTGACAGCTCACCGTGGCGTCGCCCGCGTCGCATGCATTCCTTTGCGGAATGGACGTGAAAGAGCATGTCCGTAACGTAGGATGTACGTGCGTGGTTCACAGTGCACCATTCCGTTGAGGGCGATCCCACCCGACCTCCCGTCGTTATCATCCCCCCACCCCTTCGACCAACGCACCGATTTGCTCTCTCATTGCGGCCTGCCGCCTCCCTTCGCTCGCACATACGAGGGATTGGAGATGGCGTTTGATGATGCAGAACACAGACGGGACCGACGCGGCTTGAAGCGGCCGTGGAACGGCCGATGGCTCGCTCTGCACGGAGTGGTGTAGAGAATATATCACACCGGTCCTCATCACAAAGTGATATCACGCCGAAAGTACCGCCCTTCCCATGTCCCACGGCAGGCAGATGAAATCCGGGGTCCAACCAAACGCAGTGAACTTGCAGTTGAACAAGACACCGTCGCATGATGAGTCCTGTCCTGTCCTATCATGTCATGTCCTTTGTCGACATCAGACAAACAGGAATACGACTGACCCTGAGGCGAGGGAGGCCCTGTCAACACCTCTCAAGGTGGACATGTACAGCGAATTTCCCGTCCTCTACCACCCAAGCAAGTCCACGCTTCCCACGCACCGGGGTTTGGAATCATTTCTCCCTGTGAGCTTGAGCAACACCTGTGCAAGGAGCGACCACACCCGCCCAAGCCACCCCATCGCCGAGCATCCAACCAAGATCGCATGCTGCTAGGGCAACGCGCTCCTATCAGGCACAGATGGCGATCAAGGCGATGTTGCGACGACGCGGAATATACAGTCCTTACGTGTACGCCTCTAACGTCCGTGGGCTCGGTCGGCCCGCTGCTGATGCTTCTTCTTAAAGGTCTGACTACGCCGAGTCTCTCGTAACTCTCGTATGTTCGGCCTGCAACCTATCTGGAACGTACGGTCGTGCCGACCTTTCAATATCCATTTGTCGCGCCAGCCAGATAGGAGGTAGGCTGGTATCTGCCTCCCTCCTTACGGCCGGAAGGGAAGCAATGAAGTACGTAGGGAAGAGATTCTCGGGCACGCACTCCTATCCGAAGAAACGGGAGTCTGAGCAGGCCGACGGGATGGGAGGGAAGGTAGGAAGGAGCTGGCCATGTGTCTCCTGTTACACTAACAAGGTTGGCAGCGAGGGTAGGTACCTAAGGCTTAAAGCGTCAAAGCCAAACGTGCATCACTCTTCTTCTTCGATTTCTGTGGCTCTCTATTTCTCCCACGTTACCCGAAATAGGCCAGCTCTTCTGTCTACAGAAGATCAGCGGCAAGACAAGGAGGAAGTCACCTACTCACGGCCGGAAAGGATCACGACCCTAGGTGCCTAGCTCAATATTGCGAACATCGTCAGCATAGCATAGGTTCAGCACATTACAACGCGGCAAAGACGAGCCAGTCACTTGCCTCTCAGGCTCCCTCCCTTCGGATCTTGACCGGAGG
Source organism: Ophioceras dolichostomum (assembly GCA_003049485.1). NCBI lineage: Eukaryota > Fungi > Ascomycota > Sordariomycetes > Magnaporthales > Ophioceraceae > Ophioceras > Ophioceras dolichostomum. The sequence goes on along the minus strand of PYST01000373.1, from coordinate 21,898 downwards.
CAAATTACATACCAGCGATACCAGGCCTCCGCTACTCTAAGCAGCGCTAATGGTGTGCCGTGGGCGCGGTGTGGGAAAGGGAGCAGAGACGAAGGCAGCCGCAGCGCCACACGACAGCCGACAGCTGATACGCGTCGCTTTTCCCTTTTGTTCTCTCCGCGTCTTTTTCTTTGGCTCCCAAAACAACACAACACAACACCAAGACACGGTGGCCAATGACACCCCTTCATTTAGTTCTCACCCTTCTCACGTTCCAATGGGGCAGCCTGTAGCGAAAGCTCGCGATTTGCTACTTACAGTAAAGAGCGAGAGTGCTCAGGGCCTTTCCTGTACTGAAGGCCCTGAAATCACGATCAACCGTCCAATAAGAGAGGACCCGGCGCGTTGGAGGGATGGGTTCTCTATGGGGCTATTATGGATCCATCTGACACCTTCGGCCTCCCAACGACACGGGTTTGGGAACGGCAAATTGGAGACGAACTGGGGGAAGGGAGTGAACCCCTGTCCAATATTCGTGGTGGCATCAGCAAACCTGAAAAGTCTCCGGCGTACAAATGGAACAGAAAAGGAGTCATTTTGTCCACATTCCACAAGTCCCATGTCCACATGCGGGAGTATGACATAAATATGCACACAACGGGCATAACAGAACGAATTTCAGGGTCCAATCCTCGGGAAACGACGCCATTATTTCTTGCCCGAGCCCAACCGCCGCCCCGCCGGCCGCATCCCACTTCCGTTCTTCCAGAACAGACATATTCCGCGCCGTTCCCTATCCTTATCACAGCGGACTTCCTTTTCATCTTTTCGGCTTTGTATACATACTTCTGGGCTATGAACGTCAGGAAGTCCAGCGTCCCAGCATTTCCCTCGCTACCTGCCCACCAAAACGGCTAGACGATACCGAGTGGCGTTGCCGCCACCTCCTGTATTCCAAGCTCGCTCCCCCCTGCCGCGATCCCACTATGTCCGAAACGTCCGCAAGGGTTGGCCGAGCGGGATTCGTAATCGGGCAAATGACCTCCTCCGGATTTCCTCTTTGCAATACGCCAAGTGTTGAAACCGGTGACCTGGGATAGTATTCCGCGTTCAACGCCTGAACGCAATGAAAAGGACTCGCTCAGAGTTGCCTCACGCGTCGTCGAGAATCCAAGGTGCCAGAGCACGCCTGGACGAGGAAAAGATGCGATTATGTTTCACTTGCCCCAACAATAACAAGACAAAAGTCCCAAGGCTCGAGAGCGAATGGCGACTCAACTCTGCTCGATGTTGCTCTCTTCCGGAGTGACTACTGGGCGGGGG
>PYST01000373.1:0-20591 GCA_003049485.1 Ophioceras dolichostomum | reverse complement strand
GGGGGGGGGGGGGGGGTTGATCCTCGATCCTCGTCGACCAGCCCTGCGCCAGAAGCCCGTTGGCCCCGCTCATGAAATGCGTGGAAGTTGGAACACGGCCATGTCGGTGGAGCGGAGGAGGGGAGTCGTCTTCCAGTTCCATGCCTTCGTTTCCGTCAGGGCAGCGGCTTTGCGACTTCCAAAGTCCAAATAAGACCCTCCAGTCCTTACATACGGTAGGTAGTACATACAGGACATACAGTACTTACGCAGAGGCTTGATCAGACCACTGTGCACCCAGCCGACAGAGGAATAGTAACATTACACAGGATTGTCGGTACATGATCCGCCAAGAACCAATACTCACACCTATTTGCCCACGCACGTCAAGAAACATGCAAAGCCTCCACGTTGGTAGCACTTCTAAACTTCCTCCCCGCTCATCACGGACTGCCAAGCACATGGGTCGCCGACCACTAGCCCTACGCAGCCCCCGCTTCAGATATTCACCGTCCATTTATCCGTCCAATGAAACTGCCATAGCGTACCTTCAGGTCGGTGGGAGAGCGGCTCCGCGCACAGGAACGAAACAATCCATCACAAGGATCCAAAGAGACGAGTCCGAACAAGCAAACATCCATTGATCCATACGTCCGCCCCCAGACGGCGGTCTGCCTAAGGGCTTCAGGTCATTGGTCCGCCCACCCCTGAACCCCCCGGCTGGCCGCAGCCACATCGGGCTGACACACAAGTTCCAGAAGCCGCACGAGACCCTGGCAGGTCAGCATCAAATCATCAACCACTCATTCGTGAACAAAGCACTTTTGGGACGGCCGTGCGCGCATCAAAAGCAAGCTCAGTCCAGAAATAGACATTGCTTCTTTGCCTTTTCTGTTGAGCCTCTCCCGTCGTCCGCCCCTCTCCTCCGCTGTCTTGCTTTCTTGTTCCCGGACTGGGGAAGCCACAAAAAAAAAAAAAGCAAGTCAGTCAGCCAGCCTTTCTCGGCAGTCCGGCACTTCTAAACACAACGAAGCACGATGCACGAGGCTCCCGTGCACACAACAGAACGCGGGGGTAACTGCCATGAATCTGAGGTGCTCACTCATCATCCACATATGTTGTCACTGACCTAGCAGACTTGCGTCTCCCATCACACTCTCTCGCAATTCACTCACTCGCTCCCTTCCTCGGCCCCCTGTGACAAACTGCGCGTCTCCGAGCGCACGGATTGTTATTTATCTTTTCCCCATTAATACACCAAAAACTGTTGACGAACGTGCCACTCTTCTGCATGTTGGCAAACATCTTTGTCTGACTGGGTGACAATTATGACCGGTGACTGCGGTCATCTTCACAGCGAGCAAACTGATAACAGCCAACAGCCGCAGAAATTCGCAGCGTTGCTCGCTCGGCCTTCCAGGGACCTTTCTCCGATCATACGATATTCATCGTCTCACCTCCTTTCCCCGGCGCTCGCCTGACCATTCCCCCACGCATCAGGGGAAAGGGGGGAAAAAATCTGGGGGCTTGATACTACGACGCCACATAATTAAAGGTAGGTAGATACTAAGTACCTCGGTAGGCAATAAAGGCTGACATATAACTAATTGATGCTGTGCTGGAATTGGGCGGGGGGAGCAACAGAAACACACGCTTGGAGAACCAGTGGCGGAACCGGTGTCGGGACCGGTGTGATCCAACGGCATAGGATTCACCTACGCACAGCTTCAACGACGAGTCGGCGACTTTCGGCGTTCGGCGAACCTAGCGCGGACCGAGCGCCCGTCCGATTCGGGGAGTGGGTCTGGAATCGCCGCATCATCATCAGCATCAGCATCAGCATCAGCATCAGCATCAGCATCGCCACTGAACATACCTAAGTACCGGCCGTAACGTATACATACGGCTCGAGTACGTAGGGGCTCGACCAACTCCTCCCTTCCCTTTCCCTCCCGTCCTGAAGTACATGCAGGCTAAGAGTTGGTACCTGGTAGGCAGGTGGTGACACTGAAAGCAGGCAGGTGTGCTGTGACCACAGGACGCAGGCGCCCTCGTCCCAGTACAGACTACATGAACAGCACCAGTAATTTCAACACACAGACTTCTCTGGCGGAAAAAGCACAAGCACCACCTCTTCAGGCCAAGAAGAAAAAATGTAGTCATTCGGCGTGACCACAACACACACACACACACACACACACACACACACACACCTCTAGGATTGCGTTGCCCTCATGCAAGACAAGGAAAGAAGCAGAAGCAGAACCAGCCCACCCAAGCTGTTTTGTAAGCACTCGGGAGCCCCGTTCTTTGTTCTATGACACACAGACCTGGCCGACTGGCTAGGTATTTATGCGCTTTTCCTGTAATACTGACGTGATTCATGGCCTCCCAGCCGCGCTATGCGGACGTAAACTAGCAGGGGCAGATACAGGTAGGTAGGTAGCTCGAGTAGACCTGCAAACAGGTACTGAAGGGAAGACAGACAGAGAGAGAGAGAGAGAGAGAGAGAGAGAGAGAGAGAGAGAGAGAGAGAGAGAGAGAGAGAGAGAGAGAGAGAGAGAGAGAGAGAGAGAGAGAGAGAGAGAGAGAGAGAGAGAGAGAGAGAGAGAGAGAGAGAGAGAGAGAGAGAGAGAGAGAGAGAGAGAGAGAGAGAGAGAGAGAGAGAGAGAGAGAGAGAGAGAGAGAGAGAGAGAGAGAGAGAGAGAGAGAGAGAGAGAGAGAGAGAGAGAGAGAGAGAGAGAGAGAGAGAGAGAGAGAGAGAGAGAGAGAGAGAGAGAGAGAGAGAGAGAGAGAGAGAGAGAGAGAGAGAGAGAGAGAGAGAGAGAGAGAGAGAGAGAGAGAGAGAGAGAGAGAGAGAGAGAGAGAGAGAGAGAGATAGAGAGAGAGAGAGAGAGAGGCGCATCACCTTACCCCAAGTTAAGGGTCCACAGCGTCGCAGGTCCTCTGAGCGAGCCCCGTCCGAGCAGGGGGCGCGGAGCGTGCTTCACATTATTTCTTAAATTGTCGGGAAGACGCATACCACGAAGCCGTCCGTGGATTTATAGCGAGGACTTGGTCGGCGGCGCGCAGTGCAGCCAATCATAGTACCACCATATTCGTTGGATCAGGAACGAAAGTACACCTAGGTAGGTACCTGGTAGGAGGGACTTGAAGTTCGCGTGCAGCGTGCTAAATCTTTAGACGATGGCAGGCTCAAGAAAACAGAAAGCAGAATGGGAAGGGCAGAGCAGAGAGGGCGTCTTCTTCCCCTGTGCCCGGTGCTTCTAGATCCGACCTCGATCATAGTCGGCTGGACGGGACACGGGCATACATGGAGGCTGTCAGTTAGGAGAGGATTCCCAGAGGTGATGGGGATCACGTGCAGAGCCACGTGAGTGCCCAGACCTAGAGGATCCGTGAAGATCAGAGATTTCGGCCCAAGCAGGTCTGTCAAGATCGATAGCCTGATAACGTGAGGAACGGGAGGAAGCCAGCTCTAGTTTTGGAACGAGACTACTAAAGAGGGACTTGTCCTCTAGATCTAGCTAGAGAATGTGATGCTCAGAAGAGCTCTATATATACACGAGTAAAGAACTATAGAATCTTCTAGAACTGTATTACAAATAGTAAAGGCAGTTCTAGAAGAGACGAATTCTGACAAATGTGATAGAAGACGATAGAAGACAGTAGAAGCTGATAGAAGGCCATGTGGAATAGTGGAAGCGTATTGCCACAATAAGGTTCTCCATTCTTGACAAGGTCAGAGAGAGCGGGGGGAACACAGAAGAACAGACAGAGAAAAAACTACGATAAATACACACCCATTGTGCTGCCCAATTGATTGAATACGGTGCCACCGTCTGTCTGACAGAGGCAGAAACCAGCCCTTAGATAATTGTACCTAGTTGAATAGATCGAGAGAGTCTTCAGCATGAGAAGAAGCGACGAGAAAAAATAATTTTGTCCTCGTCCCTGCCTACTAACTTGAGAGGACATGCCCCCGGGATATAATAATCACAAGACGCTCAAAACTCGGAAGGCCCAAGCTGAATTAGAATATCTTTCTGGAGGCGGAAATACCGACGCGTGTGCGCAACTCACGTCCCTGCAGCAAAAGTTTTATCGAATATTTCGCCAGTACTTATGCTATCGTTTGATCTGGGTTTAGCTCATACTATCGTATCCATCGTGTGCGTATGTGACTCATCATGTCCCTTCCAAGGTATGTTTTATAGGCACCTGGGTGTTAGTATGGACAGGTACCCGCGTGTACCTCATCCAAAGCCGCCTTAATGCTTCTCTCGACGTCGAAAGAACGCCCACCTCCTCACTTTTCCGGCATAGGCGGGCGAGAAATGAGCACCGAGCGGTGATGTGCCGAACGGTGCCGTGGTTTGTTGAGTCAACTTCGTTGTTGAACCGACGACCGCTGACTGACCCTGGGATCCGGTTACGCTAGCCGAGCGTAGCGTCCGCCTCACCGCCGGATCGGGTCCAGAATAACACTAATACTCCGACATTGTACCAGATATTCCCGCCTTTGACTCATCCTTTTAGGAAGAAGTGAGATCATCGGACACGCCGTTGCTCACTGACTGTGCTCTAATTAAGTAACGTCCGTCCGTCCGTCATGACTGCTGATCCGGCCTTAAAAAGTCAAAGGTATCCAAGAGGTCGAAGTTGAAAAACTCCGTCAAGTCCGCCGCTAACTCCAGATCCTGCAGCATGAGACCCCCCTGCTGCCCTTGATGGTAGTAATGCTGTTGTTGTTGAGGATGAGAGGCAGCAGTGTTGCTAAAATTCGATGACTCCTGCGACGCTGACGGTAGCTCATTGTCATTATCACCTCCGCCTTCCATTGCAGCGGGCTCGGCGCTGTTAGCGGAAACGGGAGCAGCAGCAGCGGTGATAGCATCGGTATTAAGAGCCGAAGAAGCCGCCACAGTAGCCGGGGGAGGCTGAGGATGAGCGTGAGGGGCTGCCGCAGCAGCTGCGAAGGTGCTGTTGTGGTTGTGGTTATGGTTGTTGTTTAGGACCTGGTTGAGCACGTGCTGGACGGCTTCCTTCACGGCCACGCAGAGCCGGGCGTTGGGAGCGGATGGGCCGATCCAGTCTAGGAAGCTGACGAGGAGGCTGAGCTGCTGGACGATGTTGGAGCGGGCCAGGTTCGGGTCTGAGCTGGATGAGAACACGCTTTGGTGAGGGGGCTTCAGGAGCTCCATGCAGAGGACGCCGCCGGCTGGGGCGGCGAATGCGATGACCTGGAGAGGAGGGTGATGCTTAGTGGTGTTTTCTGCGAAGTGTAGGGCAGGTCGGTGCCCCGGGTGTGGGTGGGTGATTGTGGATGATTCCGGAGAGTAGGGACAAATCTGTCGACACACGTACAAACCAGTCGAGACACATCCGCGAGGAAGCAGTGGTGGTGGTGGAGTAGGAGGAGGATCTGAAAATACTGGTGGACCCGTCCTTGTCAGGGGCACTCACAATCCACTCGAAGTCCCGATGCTGTCCCGTGACGCAGTCTCTATGCGTCCAGAGGGCGAGCGTCAGAGTCACGATCTCGACGCTAACGGCCACGAGGCTCGAGCAGTCCTCCTGTCCGGCCTTGATGAGGAGGCGCTCGATGAAGAACATGTTCTGCAGGTGCTCGAGCCGGAGGATGATCTTGCCGTAGAGGTCTGTGGGGCGCAGAATGCCCTCCCTCATGTCGGAGGGGTGGAACACTAAGATATCCGGAAGCTGGGCCGTCTCGCGGATCTCCCGGTCTCGGAGGGTCATTCTGGGAGGGAGTTGGGATGGTGGTGGTTGTCAGCGCGTGTCCCCGTCTCGTTGCTGCCTGGGATGGCTTAGGAGGTAGGGAGGGAGGAAAGCAGAGGGAGAATTGTTGACGTAGGTATGCGTCACTCAAGATAACATACAGCTGCTCGCGGGCTTGCCGAAGGTTAGATGACGTCAAGGCAAGTTCCAGGATCTCGTCTCTGATGACGCCCATGTAGATCCTGGCGCGCAGGGTCTTGACGGGGGAAGGCCCAAAGTCGGTGTTCCAGCCGTTGGGGTCCAGTTCCTCCACGGCGCTGGCAATCTGCTCCTTGCTCCCCAGCAGGACCTGGTTTGAGATGTCGAGCGGCGGCAACGTGGTGATGTAGCGCCGGTTGAGCATGGGCGGGCGACCGGAGCAGATTGAGCCTGCCTTGTCGAGCAGGAAGACGCTGTAGAACAGCCGCCGCTTCACCTCGGCCGACGCGGTGACTTTGCGAGCTCGAGTCTCGCTTGAGGGCTCGACGTGCAGGCCGAGGTATGTTGTGAGGGCGATGGTCTCTGCTGTGAGGATGGAGCACTCGAGACCTTTGCGTTGGTTGGGATGATCAGCAGTGTGTCTCTGGGGGCAGATGGTGAACTCTGATGGAAGAATGCATGCGAGTTGGGAGATGGGAGATGCAATACGTGAGGGAGCTCACTTGTATCGCCGGAAACCATCGACTCGGCGATGGCATTCTTATACACTAGTAGTAAGAGCAAGCAGTTTGCCTGGCCGGCCTGTCTGCAAAGCGCTGCGCACCTCTGAGCGCAGTCCTTGTAGGTCAGCATCGCCTCGCGGAAGTTCGACTCGAGGGCACCGATGGCGAGGCAGTTGAAGACGACGCCTATCGACTCCCACCGCAGGTTCCGTCCGGAGAAGGAGTCGAGCCACTCCTGCGGGTCATCAATGTCTTCGTTCAGCGGCGTCGAGCTGTTAGTGCAGATTATCTCGGCCATGGCCCGTAGGCCCTCAGGGGAACACAGGCCGAGGCAGTCGCCGAAGGTCTGCCACATCGACTTGATCATGTACTCGCAGGCGTTGCGCATCCACGAGTCCATCGGCCGGTCGGTCTTGTCGAACAGCATCATTCCTCGATCGGGTGGAGGGATGGCGAGGAGGATTTGGATGCATTGCTCGATCTTGGAGCTCGCAACAAGGTGGCTGTCATGGACGGTCATGCCACCGGGTGAGCCGTTGAGTCGACTTAGGGTATCCCCCGTTAAGGGGTCTCCTCCGGTGCCGCCATCGAGGCGGCTTCTGTGGTGTGACGCCGACGGGGAGAGGTGGTCCCCAGCTTCCCTGAAGACGGCCGAGAAGCTGGTGGGACCGAGGTACCCCGGCGAGTCTGGTGCTATTCGAGGAGGGGAGAGAGCACCAGGTGACAGGGGTCCAGCGGCGCTCGAGGGAGATGCCGAGATGAGGGATGGGGACCCAGCTGCTGGTGGTGATGGTAGTGGTGGTGGCGCGCGTGGCCGCGGGCCCGCCGGTGACCTAATGGAGACAGCTGTCCTGCTCGTGGAGCTGATAGTTGGGACCCCATGGATCCTCCCGACGGAGGTGGATGGCCCTGGTGTCGCGATCAGATACACGCAGCGGCCCTCGGCGTTCTTCTTCTTGCACCGTCCACAGGAGGGAAGCGAGTGGTCACAGGCGACCTGTAAGACGTTGTGGTTAGCAGCCAAGAGGTAGGCAAATAAAGCTAGCTTCAGGGACGGGACGAGGTTGGGGTTTGATAGGAGTCAGTCTTCCGAGTTCCCACAGGATCGGACGAAAGACGTACAGGTGTCCATGTAGTGTTTCTAGGGTGGGTTTAACTCACCTTTCTCTTACGACATGGCTCGCAGGCCTGTTGACGGCCATTACGCCGGCGAGGGACTGTAGGCGTGGCCGGAGCGGTTGTCATCACTTACAAGTTACACGCGGCGAGCAAGTAAAAACTGCGGGGTTCGCTCGACTCCTCAACTTTGATGATGATGCACGGTCAAGTCAATTCACGTTCAGGCCCTTCGACACACTCACTGCCTTGGAATGACAAAACTCCGTTTTACGGCTCCTTCTTCTTTATGACAGCGACGTCTCATAGAAGAAGCGGCGCTTGGAACACGATTATCATTCTCCTCTTTGAGGTCGACTTCGGCGCTCGGCTTTGTCATGTCCCTGGATTCTGAGGGAGTCGGAGCAAGGAGGAGCGGAGCTCGGCGAACTCGGCTGAGATAACTCTAACAGAGATGCGCAAAACAACGCCGGATCTCTGCTAGTGCAACAGTTTGTCAGCCAGGCTCCACGTCTCGGCTTCGGCTTACCCCTGATTGGCGGGCTGCGACGTGATAGCCAAGCCCTCCGCTTGACAAACCCAGGCTCTCATGCGGCTCCCCGCCTGGGACACATCAAAGGGCGCATGCCACAAGTAAAAAAACGTGCCAGACCTATGCGTATAATTAGCCACAGTATGTTCTAGCCCCCTTCAACGCATCCCAAAGCGGCTCTGGTGCGAACAGTCAACCGCAACTGGCGTGCATTCTAGCGCCATTTGCGCGGGGCTGATGGTTGCTGCAGCGTAAGAAAGACCCTTATGGTTCCTCCGTCGTATCCACCGAGCAACTCCGACCACGCAGTCCGGGTGACTCAGGCCGCCAAAATAGTGGAGGGCGCAGCCAGGGGTTGTTGGGATTTGGGACCTCGAGGCTGGCATTGCGGCTTCGGCTTTCGCGCCGTTGCGTGTGTGTCGTGAAGGAGTGAGGCATAAGCCCATAGAGGCGTGCTGTGTTATCGTTCGTGTATATAAATTCCATCGAGTACCCCCATTCTCTTTCCTCGTCTACGATATCAGCATCACCACCTTGTCATCGATCGCCCCAAAGTAGCAGCAACACACACGGCACACACGTCTTTGACCAGCCTTAAACTTCCACGCTGCGTACTCGGACACCAGCAAAACGAACTCGAAGCGAGCACCGCAGAAGCCTCTTGACTTTTCTTCGCCATCACCATCCCCACAGTATCAATGTCGTCGAAGTACGCCCTCACAATGGCCGCCGGCCCCGCGGTGCCATGGCACCTGGAGTTGATGAAGGGCAGGCCGGGTCTTCCTGATCGCCACGGCCAGACCGCGGCCCCCAAGCCATCAGACAAGCCTGCGACTGCTCGGTCAGAGGGTTCTAAGCGCAGCTGGAGGTCAACACTAGGTCTCAAGAAGAGGACCGACGGTGCCAAGGACCATGCATGGGACGCCTCCAAGCTGGAATCAGAATCTTGTGCCTCTTCTGTGACAGGTGCGTGAACGCTTCCCACTGATGATCTCTGTCACGTCTGCTCTCTGCCCCTGACTGTCTGCGCAGGTTCGCTGACTTAGGATTCATCAACGGTAGGCGCTTAAATGCTCGAAGACGAAGACGCGCGGCATACCACCCTTGGCAGGGAGATGATCCTGATGGTGGTGACGGTTTGTCTGCGCCATCAGTGATGGGGTACTGGGAATCAAGACTCAACACGAAGCAATGATGATACAGTCAAAGGGAAGCTGGGATACCAAATTGTGTGCTAGAAGTCTGGTCTGATTTGTGGGAATTTGGCGTTTGCAACCAGTTCGGCTAGAAAGAAAGTCCGGGTAGAATCATTCCCCAGCCTCGACACTTCCTGTCGATTAGGACTGGACACTGTCCGTAACATTGAGGGATTTTTGGGTGCTCTGTCCGCATTGAACGCTTCGCATTCGGGACTCGCACTTACGACTCGAGCTGCTTTAACAAAACCTGGGGCCAAGAGCACTCGCGGCTTGGTGATGAGGTCTTTGTACCGTGTTGCGTGGATTTCGAGTGGTGTGGATATTTCTCTTCCGCCGTAAGGTCATCATCTCGAGGCTGACGGTGCGGACAAACCGTCGAGCACTGTGACGGGAAAGATAGCAGGTGCGCGGGGCCCTGGAGATGGTTCCATCCTGCACGCTCCGTAGTCCCTATGCGTCTAACAAATGTCGAGGGCACGGTAGGACAGAGCCATTAGGACCTTGAAAGGTGGATCACTGTCCATGATGTGTCTCCAACCTGGTGTCTCCTACCTGGTGTCTGGGGTTGGGATCGAGAAAAACGAGAGCAGTCGGGGGCTGGGCTGGGGATGCACTGTTGACCCCGTCTCAGAGGGGGCTAAGTTCGAGAAGGGAGAGATGTTTCGCAGGCCAAGCTCTCGGTGAGAGAAGCCCTGGCCACAGTGACGGGGTCGGGTGCGGGTTCCGGTCCGACTGCGATCGGCCCCGCTCATGATGCCCCGCTCTCCGGGCCGCCGGCGTCGAGCGACGATCTTTTGTTTTGGGGGCATCCAAAGATCGCGGTGGTCACCGGTAAGGCTCGTTTCAGGCCGGTCTGTTGGTCGTTGGTAGCTCAAAGTGGCCGTGATTTGGGTCGCTGACGCCCCGAACCTTTGATCCATTGTCGGTGACCCGAAAGCAAGCCGAAAAAAGATCGCAGCGGGGCGCAGTAAACAAGCACAAAAAAGGGCTCGGGAACCAGGCCACTGATGTCGGGTGACGGCTAAGGGGACTGTCTGATTGATTGACTGACTGGCACGACTGGCTGCTGGCCAGAGTCATTGCATCAATTGCATTTCTCGTTGTCGAGGCTGAAAGGTGCCGTGCTCCTCAGCGCTCAATTTCGAACATGGAGCCGCATGCGGTGGCTTGAGTGGGGGGACATGGGACATGACGTCAGTGGCATGGATCACAGGTCGGGGAGGCGGAATGAACTCCAGGCCCTGATCTGCACTTCTGCAAGGCCCCAGCGAATGCGGTAGCCGATCGTGCACCAGGACTAGACCCCCAAAGCACTTTTTGCTCTCACGTCGACGGCACTCAGGATAATGTCAAGTCGTCGACGGAAGTCTCAGAGGTCTCAGCTAGGCTCTTTTGCCAGGCGATCGTAATTTGTGGCTGTAAGAGAACGACCCGTCCGACTCTAGCAGCCAACCACCGCACAGCCCTGAACGGACTGGACTTTCTGTGAGCCCCTCTCCCCTGCTCTCCTCAGCCAACGAGGCGCCTGGCGGCCAAGGCCCAGACCATCGCCGCCCGAGGTCTTCTCCACGAAAGGGTCACACGCGGGATAGCTGACAAATGAAACATGAGAGATACACCAGCAGCGCGACTCATCAATCAGGGTCTGTAGTCGCCGTTCCAGGGATTGATGTTAGCTGCAATTATGGAGCGTCGAACCAGGTTCGAAGCACCTGATGGGTGGGTGGGACAGTATAGACAACTTGGCGAGCCTTGGTTGGTAGCGTGTGCGACCATGGACTAGAAATTGCCAGGTTGCGAGATCGCTATGAGGCGGCGGGTGTCCCACCGAGTCCCCGCTCACCTTGATGGATTAGGAGGGATGCGTGTGGGGTCCCGCCATCACCATCGCCCTTTGGTCCCGTCTGGTTGTGTCGGATATGGTGTCGCCAATTCAGCCCTGGCAAGCGCGTAGTCCATGGCTGTGTTCCGCTCCTGGGGGGCTGATCAATGGAATATTTGTGCTGGAGGCGAGCAATGAGTGGTGGACTTTGCAATGATTGGCTTCAAGTATCAATCAGATGGGTTTGACCAAGTCATCGAGACGAGGTACATTCTTCAAATATAGCGAGAAGCAACTCCCTGAGATGATGAAGTGCCAGCGAGGTCAGGGATGAGAAAAAAAAATAATGAACTCGTGCCTGATGTGTCTGGTGCGTGCTTGACTGCCACGCTGCCAGTGGCCCGCTTTGTCGCTGCGTGCTGCTTGGGCCAGGATGACGCCTGTGACTACGTCATTCCACGGCCCTGGGTCTCATCTTTTCGCCAATACGGCGGCCGCCGAACCCCAACTGCAACAGCCCGCAGCTTGCCCAGCCGAAAAACCATGACTTTCGACTCGTTCTCCAAGAAAAACATGGCAGCACGATGACCAAGCCGCTTCCCTCGATCCAAGCACACGAGCAAACTTTCGGGTCGGCTTTTAGCGCGAAGTAGCCGGCAGTACGGACGCTGCAAGCCTTGCTAGAGCGGCAGAGAGAGAATCACCACCTGCCTTCTCTTCAATCCATCGACATCGTCAAGAGTTGCAAAAACACAGCACGCGAATCCTCCACCATCTGGCTTCTTCTCGGGTCCCACCTGTTTGGCGGCACAGCGTCGAGTTTTTTCGTCTTCCCACGAGGCGCAGGACAGTTTGTGAGTCTTTTTTTCTGTCGTCCTTTCAGATTTCAACATTTACCTGGTTGTGCAGTCCGGTTCACGGCAACCCACCCGTGCTGTCACGGGAGGAGCTCGAGCTGACAGACAAATGGACGGAGAGCCGCCATAAAACCTTCGCCATCGGCCCAGCCTTGTTTTCTCACCCATCCTCTTTTCCGTCCGACCTCGTGATACGTCCGCGGTGGAGCGAAGCATCATAAAGCGTATTTCTCGTCCGATCCCGCCAAACACGACCCCTTAGGTCCTCCCCTACTTCGCTCTCCTACCCGTCCGCACAATTTGTCAGACGCCAAAACCCCTTCTCGATCCCCCTCTCCGACTTCGAAAGAAGCGCAGCGTGTTGCAGCCTTGCACCAGCCCACTGTACGCAAATCTACATATACACCGCTCTGATTACCCGATACACGCGACCCGCTCTTGCCCGAATACAGCCTCCGCGAAGAAAGCCAGCCCACCTAGGAATACGAAAGGAAAGGAGGCTGGCCGGGTCTGTCGGGTGTTTGGTTGCGCAGGACTGCCATTGCAAACTGCGACTGCAACTGCAACCACGAGGGAGTGACTGCTGCCTGCCTTCGACGACGGGCCAAGCAGGAGCAGGAGCGACTGGGTCGAGCAGAACGCTCCCGCCCAGTTTCCTTCTGATCGTTTACATCATCACTGCCGCCGCGACCCGACGCACTGTCTCTCGTTCCCACCGCCATGTCGACAATCCAACAGCTGAAGAACTTTATTCGTCATGGTGTGTTGTTGCTCTGGGATTCCTAGCCTTCTTTTCACGTTCCCCTTCCCCTCCTCTCCCTCCCCCTTCTCTTCTTAGTAGCGCCAAACACGCACCTAGCCCGGCGACCTCTGTGTGACCGCAGCTTAGGTTTCCCCCCAGAACTTCGCCTCTCTGCCAATCGACCAACCTATCTGACCGAAAACTAACCGAAGATTGCGAATCCACCAGGGAAGCAAGCGAGGGTAGCAAACCTCGATGAGCCCAACCAGAGGACCGAGAGCTCGTCACCCCCGCATTCCGCCGCCGCCGGCTACAAGAACATGGGCCAAGCTTCCGAACCGGCCGTTCAAGGCGGCAGTCCCACTGCCGGCCGCGCTCTACCAGACGCGTACTCGGTTCAGCCAGGGCAAGACGGCGCGAATCGCGCAGCCCAAGCCACCCACGTCGCCGCCCACCATGCCGAGGCCGCACAAGCTGTGCAGTATGGCATCCCAAAGTCTAAGGGCAAGCGGATAGACGAGTCCAACTTGGCTAAGCTGGTAGCCGAGGAGAATGAGCGGAAGTCCAAGTTCCCAAAATACCCAGGCCTGGAGAGGTGGGAGCTCGTGGAGAAGATGGGCGACGGCGCCTTCAGCAACGTTTATCGCGCTAGGGACCTCACGGGCGACGCCGGCCAGGTTGCCATCAAGGTCGTCCGCAAATACGAGATGAACAGTATGCAGGTAAGTTGCTTTGGTCCACGTGGCTATCCAGATACTCGGCCGGGCGCGTCTCCCTATCGCTACCCGGCCAATCTTCTCTACTCTATATCTTGGCTTGGGAACTCCTGCGCTCCCCTCTCATCTACTCTCACTTCCTCCACCCATTCCCCCCTTCCCCCATTCTCTGCCCGTCCACTTTCCTACCGTCCCTCCCGATGGTTGCCTTTCGTCATGAGAAAAAGAGACATTCCCCTTACCAACAGCCGGGATGTTGTGAAAATAGGGAAACAAACACCTTCATCCGGATTTTAAACCTAAGGCTCCGAAGGCCGCAGAGGTGCGAGAAATTTCTCTTTTCTCTTTTGTCTAGTTGGCAGCGTCTTATCTTCCAGCACCTACCCACAGCACGTCCGTTTTAGCTCACTATCGCTGTCTTGTCATTGGCAATCTTTTTTCTACACAACCATCTGGCAGATAGAGAGATAGACACACTGGGCGCGGCTGCTTCCACACATCAAGTGTGTGGGAGGAAGCGACTTGCCGACCCCCCATTTGTGTCCCCCAGAGCATTTGTGTCCACTAACATCATTTTTACTGGTGTGGTGTTGTAGCGTGCAAACATCCTCAAAGAAGTCCAGATCATGCGGCAGCTTGAACATCCGAACATCATCAAGCTCATCGACTTCGCAGAATCGAAGCAGTATTACTACATCATTCTTGAACTCGCACCCGGTGGCGAGCTATTCCACCAGATCGTGCGGCTCACCTATTTCAGCGAGGAGCTCTCACGGCATGTCATCCTACAGGTTGCGAAAGCACTGGAATATTTGCACGAGGAGAAGGGGGTCGTGCACAGGTACGTCTTCCACCCCCTATCACATGGGAAAATTTTCATCCATCTTCCCATCATCATTCACGTCATTTCTCTCGTCCTACGTCCTTCGTCGAAGGGACATGACTTGTGATGGTGGAGGGGTCGGGCTGATGACTTCATCACTCGCTTCACCCCGCCTCCCTCACTGAGCCGTCCGCAATCACCCCTGACGTCATGCACAACAACCCCTGAGAGACATCATCAAACAAACGCATCAACGATAATAACAACAGCCCGCTGACGACCATGTGGAACATACAGAGACATTAAGCCCGAAAATATCCTCTTCATTCCGGTGCCGCAGATCCCTTCAAAACATCCCAAGCCAAAGCAGCCCGGCGATGAGGACAAGGTCGACGAGGGCGAGTTCGTGAAGGGCGTCGGCGCGGGCGGGATCGGCCGGATCAAGATCGCGGACTTCGGTCTGTCGAAGATTGTGTGGGACAATCAGACCATGACACCATGCGGTACGGTCGGCTACACGGCCCCTGAAATCGTCAAGGACGAGCGCTACTCGAAATCTGTCGACATGTGGGCCCTCGGCTGTGTGCTTTACACGCTCTTGTGTGGCTTCCCACCTTTCTATGACGAGAGCATCGAGGTCCTCACGGAGAAGGTGGCTAAGGGCCAATACACGTTCCTGTCCCCCTGGTGGGACGACATCTCGAAGTCCGCGCAGGACCTGATCGGCCACCTCCTCACCGTCGACCCGGAGAAGCGGTACACGATCAAGGAGTTCCTTAGCCACCCGTGGATCCGTGCCTCGGGCCCGACGCCGCGCGAGGACAAGAGGATAGTCTCGGACGGCGTTCTCCGGGCGTTCGACGCGTCCAAGATCGCCGAGGGCGACCGCCGCTACGACTTCCGCTCCCCGGGAGCCGTCAACCTGCGCGAGGTGTTCGACGTCGGCTACGCCGTGCACCGCCAGGAGGAAGAGGGCAAGCGCCGCAGCAAGCTCGGCGCGAAGGGGGCAGGCGGCGCGCCGAATGTGCTTAATAATCTCAACGAGGAGTCCGACGAGGACGACAGCATGCCCGACGCTAGCGCCGCCGGGGATGAGCAACAGTACGTGCACGGGGCTGCTGCCGGTGCAGCAGGCGCAGGTGCGGCGGGGACACAACAGCTGGAGGAGAGCATGCGCGACACGAACATCGGAGGAGCTGCTCCTGCTGAACAGCGCCGGGGCCGTGAGCGCGAGAGCACGAAGGGCGCGCCGACGGCCGTTACCGAGGCGGCGGCGGCAGCGGCAGCGGCAGCAGCAGCATCAGCCCAGCCGCAGCAAAGAGGGTACGGGCAGCACTCGGCGGCCGTGACGGCGGCGGCGCGCCAGCAGGTCAGGGACAGGCACAAGCAGAAGGGCGCGTTCGAGCTTAACATCGAAGGGGCGACGCTGCTTGGCCGACGGGGCATGAAGCCGGCTGCCAGGGTCAATTAGGCTGCGAACCTGGGGCTCGGCGGCGGCGGCGGAGGCGGCCCTGGGGGCGGGCTTGGTCCGGGGCAGGGGCAGGGGCATGAGAAAGGGAAGTGGAAAGGAGGGAAAGGGAAAGGGAAAGGGAGTAGTGGTGGTGATGGGGCTCATGATGATGAGAAAGAGGATGAGGAGATGGCCGAGGGCGACGGCGAGGTTGAGGGGGCTGGCGACGACGACGTCGAGGTCGATGTACCCGATGCTCCGCATCTGTTTTGGTCGAGTTGATGATGCGTTCTGATTGGAGCAGGGGGATAGAGTGTTGCTGTGGTTGTCCTTGGGTCCGACTGTCCCATGTCTAGAGTCGGGGATAGAATGGTTCCTTAGACCATTTCTTTGATGTTGGACATTTTTTGGTTTCACTTCTGTCGTTTACTCTCCCACTTTTTTGGGGTGTTTTTTTTCCTCTCCAGATTCTTGGGCTTCTACTCCCTATCTACCATCAACCTACATCGTCGCCCGCTTCTGCTATTTCCCTCTGCCCTCCTTTTAGGACCTTTGCCCTTCTCATCCTTCGCTCTTACCTCCCTATTTCCCTTCCCCTTTGCCTCTCTGGGTTGGTACCGAGATCACCAATCCTGTCTATTCATGTCTATTTGGGACGACTTTGTCGTGGGGCTGGGTAATATTCATTCGGTGGTCTGGCTTCCCTGATGCCGCGATGTTTTCTTCCACCTTTCGTTTCGGATCTTTCGTCTTGTTTCTGCATGTTAATTACTAGCTAGAGAAGAGCTAGTCCATTCAGATAGCGACCTTCCATTCTGTGCATTCTGGAGTCGATATACAGTATTTGAACCCTGTTTGAACACATAGCTGCATTTCTCAGATTTTCACACGTGATGGCTTACATGTGATAAGTACGAGCGAGGCAGCCGGCAGAGATCGGGCCGTGATCATGCTCTCAAGCTCCCTATCGTGCATCAAGCTCATGCACGATGCTATGGCTGCTGCGTTTCCTTGATCTTAGACCAAAGCTTCTGGACTACAGAGGTACCCCGCAGCCCACGGTCCTTCCATGCTACGTTGCTCCAGCCAGGTCAATCCGGGAGATTCCTTTCTCTTCCTCTTCCCCCCTCTGTTTGTTTGTACCCCACAAGATGGTACTATCGGCCGGCAGACTGTCGGTGATTTTTGCCGATCGTGCAGGAAGAACGCCACGGCGTGCCTAAACCGCCTTCCTGAATGGGCAGATGCGACCGCGTCTCCAATTTAGCGTCATGCTGTCGCTCGTCAACCAGACAATCTGATGATCGCCGCAAGATAGACCGAATGGAGAGATATGACACTGCAGTATCTCGAGGAGCCAAGGCGTTGTCGGCCCGGGGTCGTGTGAGCGGGGAAGGGTTCTCAGAGTTGGGGAGGCACAGACTGGTCGAGAACACCGTCTATCTCTCGGAAAAGGGGCAGACTTTTGCCGGTGAGGAACATCCTGAACGATTCGCGATGTAATTGGATTTGCAGTTGTAAATTGATGTTTACGAGATACGGCTTGTCTGTCAAGGGCGTCGTGGCTGGATCTCTTGTGTACCTACGTGGTACCTAAAGTCCTTCGTCGCTCATCCCTATAGGACGGACATCGTCGACGAGGGACTGCTTCCTCCTAGGTTGACAACACGTCAGTCGGCGTAAAATTCTAGAGAAAACCCCGCGACTTTTCTCGCGAGCTGTCCTACAAGTCGTCATGGCAGAAGAAAAGGAGCGTGATCTCGACGTCGAGCGCCAGCTCCATGATCCTTCTTCCACCAAAAAGCGCCCTGAAGATAGCGATGGCGATGGTGGTGGCATCCTCCCCGTCGAGTCCCGCGGCGGCGGCGGCGGCGGGCCCGACGACCCCCCTCTGAAGCCCTTTTCGGACGACGAGCTCCGCCACATCGGCACGCTCGACCGCCGCCTCAAGTCTCGGCACGTGCAGTTCCTCGCCCTGTCCGGCGCGATCGGCACGGGCCTCTTCGTGGGCTCCGGCCAGGCGCTGTCGCTGGCGGGCCCCCTGTCCGCGTTCGTCGCCTACACCGTCACGGGATTCAACCTGTACTGCGTGATCAACTCGTTGGGCGAGATGGCCGCCTGGCTGCCGATCCCGGGCGCGGTCCCCGTCTTCGCGGCGCGGTACGTCGACCCGGCGTTGGGGTTCACGCTGGGCTGGAACTACTGGTACCAGTTCGCTATTGGCGTGCCGATCGAGGTGACAGTTTCGTGCGTGGTGCTGGATTATTGGACGCATAGTGTGCCGCAGGCTGCGCTGATCACTATTTTCTTCGTGCCGATGGTTGTTATCAACTGCTTCCCGGTGCGTATCTACGGGGAGGCCGAGTTTGTGTTCGGCGCGATCAAGCTGACGACCATCGTGGGGCTCATCATCCTCATGTTCCTCATCACGGTGGGCGCGAGCCCCAGCGGAGACGCCATCGGGTTCAGGTACTGGGCGGACCCGGGCCCGATGAACACCTACCTCGTCGGCGGCGCGCTGGGCAGGTTCCTCGCGTTCTGGAAGGTGTTCATCCAGGCGACCTTCAGCTACGGCGGGAGCGAGATGGTGGTGGTCGCGTCGGGCGAGACGGAGAACCCGCGCCGCAACATCCCGAAGGCCGTGCGCAGGGTGTTCTGGCGGATCGCCATCTTCTACGTCCTGGCCATCTTCCTGGTCGGGCTGTGCACGTCTTCGAGGGATCCGAAACTCCTGAACGCCATCGACGAGGGAGCACCCGGCGCGGGACAGTCCCCCTTCGTGATCGCCATCGACAACGCGGGCATCAAGGTCCTGCCGGGAATCATCAACGGCGTCGTGCTCAGCAGCGCGTGGTCAGCGGGGAACTCGTTCTTCTACGCGTCGACGCGCGTGCTGTACTCGGCCGCGCTGGACGGGAAGGCGCCTCGATTCCTGAGGTTTGAGCGCTTTGGCGTGCCGTATGCGTGCGTCGCGGCTACGACGGCGCTGAGCTGTCTTGCCTACCTGAACGTCGGCAATTCGTCTGCCGAGGTGTTCTTCTGGATCAGCAACCTGAGCGCCGTGTCGACGCTGGTTGTCTGGGCGGCTGTGTGTTTTACCTATTTGCGCTTCTACTACGCGCTGCGCAAGAACGGGGTGGATAGGAAGACGCTTCCCTTCAAGGCGCCCTTGCAGCCGTTCCTGGCGTATTTCGCTATTTGCTTCTGTCTTGTCGTCGCGCTGTTTAATGGGTTCGACTGTTTCTTCCCGGGGAAGTTTAGCGCGAAGACCTTCATCCCTCCGTACATCGACATCCCTATCTTTTTGGGGCTGTTTCTGGGGTACAAGATCGTGATGAAGACCAAGTTCGTCAGGTTGGAGGATATGGATATCTGGTCGGGGAAGGCGGAGATCGATAGGCTGGAGCCGACGTGGCCGGTTGTCAAGCCGAGGAATTGGCTGGAGAGAATTTGGTTCTGGATTGCTTGAAGGAGGGAGAAAATCGTGGATGTATGAGTCGGGCGGGCGAATTGGATAGGTATCGATATGAGGAGGGATGGCCTATCTCCATTATGTGCCTGTGCGGTCAATATTTGATGCGGTTCAGGGGTTTCGGTGTTTGATGATGCCGGCCTGTCAGGAGGCCCAGGCTCTTTAGCTTCCTCCCCTTTCCTTCTATCCCAACTAGTGATGCAGAATTTGCCAAGATGTAAGCGACTTTAAACTTCCGCCTTCCTGGTGTTTTTGGTGTTCTATCAGATCTAACGGTCCACTCTGTCTTGGTCCATCAATACTGCCATAGATCCAAGTGAGACATTGCCTTAGCGTTCCGACGGCCTCTCCTCCCTCAGTCCAGGGGTAAAGGGGTGTCTGGCAAGTGTTGTAATGGTCGCTTAGTATTTGTTTGATGTAGGTGCCTTTCCTTATGTTACTGTGAGAGCACATATTTGGAGGGCAATTGTTCCCCTGCTCTTGTTTGCGCATTGGCTGTTCGGCCTAAGGGGGTCGGTTAGGCAAAGGGGAGGAGTTAAGCTTCGTGGAATGTGTGCACTATCGATTCATAATATCTTGCATTTTAATGTCCCTTCTCTCATCGGATAGCTCACAGTAGGGATTCGGCGGGCAGTGGAGGATATACGAAAGAAGTACGCCAGTGGCATCTACCTTCTCGTGGCCAGCATCAGCACCAGCATCAGCTCCTACATCATTCATTCGCAATCTAGTCTGAGTCCAGAATATTCTCACCATCGCCATACTCAGAGCCGCACCCCTTGTTCTCCCAAGTTTTCTCATCGTTCAAACACCATGGCGCTCGCTGGCGTAGTAGCGAACCTTGACGTCAGCTTCCTGGCGGGCGCTCAAGGGTGTCTCATCGATCTGCAGGCGATCCTCAGGGTCTGCCCATCCATCAAGATCGACTTCCACCAGCCGCACATCGTCCACGTAGAGCCCCATAACATATGCGTGACCCCAACATCGCCGACCGCGACGGCGGCCCCATGCGTCAGTGTCCCCTAGCGCAGCCGTTCTCAAAGGCCATTCCGTTGAAGCCCACTGACATTGACGTCGATGTCTTCAGCACGCATGCACCTCAACCTTTACACTCACCACATCCACAACCTGCATCACAACCGTCACCCCCAGCACTTCCCCGGCCTTAGGCCAAAGCTCTCCCAGTGCCCCAAGCCCGAGCAGCAGCGCCGGCCCAAGCCCCAGCCGCAGCAGCAACCCCGCGCTTCCGTCCGGTAGCCCGCCGCCAACGACGCCCAACAGGCCGTCTATCCCTGCGGCGCCGTACTGCTCCCTTCCCCTGATCGACATCGACATCAACTTGCTGGGTCTCGCCAGGGTGGATATCGACGCATACCTCAGCATCCTCGGCATCGAGATCGACGCCGACGTGGACGTCGGGATTCTCGCTGGTCTGTTTGGGGG
>PYST01000372.1:10005-36142 GCA_003049485.1 Ophioceras dolichostomum | reverse complement strand
CCCCAACCCCCTCCTCCTCGCCTCCTCCGCAGCCACCCTCTGCCTCAACGCCACAACCGCCCTCCTCTCCACCTCCTCCGCCTGCAAAACCTCCTCCTCCTTCCTCCTCCTCCTCCTCGCCCTCTTGTACCTCATCCACACATAAAACCCGAGCAGGCTCAGCAGGCTCGACCCCAGGATCGACGCGATCACCGCGATGGCCGCCTGACTAACACTAACCGCCGCGCCCTGCGCCTGTTGTATCCTGGAATTCGCGTCGTCCCGCGCGCGGCGCGCCTCGGCGTCGGACGCGTCCGCGGAGGCGCGGGCGAGACTTGCGACGGATAGCGCGGAGGAGACGGCGGACGATGCGGAGGCGGAAGCTTGTGAGGCGGCGAGCGCCGCTTGGGACGCGGAGGAGGTGGCGGCGGCGGCTGTGCGCGAGAGTGCTTGTTGGACGGAAAAGGCGGATTGCTGGAGTTGGGAGAGGGATTGCGAGAGGGATTGGATGGATTGGGATGCGGAGGAAAGGGCGGAGGAGAGGGAGGATAGGGAGAGGGAGGCGGATTGTTGGCGTTTGCGGAGCGAGAGGTTATGGTGGAGCAGCGCTGAAGAGGAGGAAGAGGAGGAGGAGGAGGAGGAGGAGGCATCTGGTGTGATTAGTGGTGGTAGCGGTGAGGTTGTCCTCGTCGTCGTCGTTAGGAGAGCCGCCGGGGTTGGCGTGGGGATCGGTGCTGAGAGCTGCAAAAGTGCTGCCGGAGGCGGTCCGGTGAGCGGTGGCGGTTCCATGGTATCCGGTCCCACTGCTGCTAACCTCTCCTGATCCAGGGTGTCCAGCGGCAGCGCCGGCGACAGTCCCCATCCTTCCAGCTCGCCATGGTCCTCGACTTCCACTGCCAGTCCACTAGAACATGCTGACAGACCAGCTGCGATGTGACAAAGCTGTACGATCGTCGACAAAGAAGCGACTCGATGATGGCCTCGCCGCGTCATAGCGTGTTTGTTGATGGTGGTGGCGACGACGGTGATACTTGTAATGGCGGAGGCATCGTCTTGTTGAAAATATGTATTAATGCAGAATATTATGGGAGCAAGAGGTTAGAATACGAGAACGGAAATGGCAACGGCGAGAGAACGCATGACGACAAGGGCGATCACAGCTAAGCTAAACCATCCTTTCTGGCAGTATCATCAGACAGTGGGTAGGAGTAAGCCGACCGATTGTAAGTGCCATCTGGGAGGAACGAGAAGAGGGGGGGATGGGGAATTTGGTGAGAGAAAAGGATATTAAGCAGGGTTTAAAGAGCGGACCTCAAAGAAGATGCGCCTGTGCCTGTCAGGAAGGTTGAGCGAGCCGAGACTGTCTGTCGTCGAGCACGAGGGACGAGCCCTCTTTGTCCCTCTTAGGGATGTCCCGGGCTCCCGTGCCGAGCCGGGGGGCCGGGCGTCCGGCGTCGCATGATCTGCAAACGTGCATGGTCGCCATGTTGTGGGTTCCTTGTGTCTGCCTTGTGGGGTTGGGTTGCTTCGGTGCCCCGTCTGTCTTCTCCTCCTACCTAGTGCGTAGTACGGTCTCGTCTGTCGCCCCTCAGATCAGAATCTGGTGGGTTATGTATGGAGTTACGTATTGACGCTTCCCGGAAGGTCTTCGCGCTGTCACAGATTATCGTCTGTACGGGAGGGTAATATACTTTCACCCGGGCGTATTCGCACATTACTATGGGCAAGGTTAATGTATTTTGCTTACCGCAAGGTTTCGGTCGGTCGTTTCCGCTTGCAATGTATGTCGTCGTGCTCGATCGGGTGAAGGAGGCGTATCGTTAGAGAGTGAGAGAAAGAGAAAGAGGTGTTTGTGGGCGACCCGGGCGACCCGGGTGGATCCGCGAGGTGTATCGGCGCTCGTTCCGTCCGATCTCCTGATTTGATGGTTGCTTGGAAACAAATTGGAAACAACATCACTGACCTCCTTCACCTCCACCCCGTGCGAGCTTTGACACGTCCACCACACTTTAGACCTGAGAGGGTCTGACTTTTTGTGTCTGGTGGTGGTAGTAGCAACTGGTAGTGTGTCTTGTATTGCGCTTCGGATTGACTTTCTGGGTCGCAGAAGATAAGCAAACCGATAGTGAAAAGGCGAAAGGATGCCAACATTGTAGGTTACTTGCCTCACACCCTTCTTTCCTCTTAATATCCGATGACATGACTGACGACACCGAAGACCGATGACTCGACCTCCTGCAGCGACCAGTGCCCACCGTCCCTGCAGCTCGGCGTCAAGGGTTCGTTCGTGTAAGACGTGCCGAGATGGAGAGTCCGCCCACATACACGGGTGTGTCAGGCCGGTCAGTAGAACGATAGCAAGTGTGTTATTGGTACAGATACCGAGTTTGCAATAGCACATGGTAAGTTCTTATAGGAAAGCTGACCAGGTTTACGGGTGGGTCCCTCCTGAGTCCTGGATGTCTCTTTGAGGACATAATATCTTGATGGTTAAGGGATACAGCCGCAGGTGTAGTCTCACTTATAGAATGGCTAGAGTTGTTTAATCGCGTTGACAGTTCCCTGCAGAGTGTTCTTGCATGAACAGAAACACTGTTGATATTAAACTGATATTGACTAAGTTGAAAAAAGCACCGCCAACTAGGTACCTACTATTAGGTATTAAGTATTAGGGAATTACCTTTGACCCGATGATCCTCCTTCCAGGCCTTTCTACACCTCCTCGAACGTCCGTCTGTTCATCCACAATGCTGCTCTCCTCCCCTTCGAACTATTTCCAGTAGCCCTGCGACCCATTTTCTTTTCTTTCAATGACCCTTACCACTAAGAGTCATTGATCCCGAGGACTTCGACTAGTAGTGACTAGAGCCGCTGCCTTCATGAATGGGGTTCTCGAAAAGATTGTCATTCCACCTAGTCTTCCCGGGACTGACTTTGTACGGCAAACAGCGCATAAATCCATTCTCATTCGTAAACCCACCCGCCTCGAAGCCCGTATCCCTCTTGAGAGACTCGAACTCCGCCTGACAACGTGCTCGCTTGGCTCGGAAGAAGTTTACCGTCTCCAGGCTGCAGCCGACGTCTATGAGGAAATCGTCGATGGTGTATTTATTGTCGTCCTGAGATAGGTTCACGAGGAGGATTTGGAAAGCGTCCTGGTTGCTCTCGCTGCTCGCGAAGGCGCCGATCTTCTTGACCGTCTCGGTCCAGTGGAGAAGGAGCCCGTTGTCGAACGTGGCCTCCATCTGGCGGAACTCGACAGTACCCTTTCCGTTGACGGGCTCGATGTCGAACCGGTAGTTGAGCTTGTCCGTGCCCTTGAGGAGCTGTTCGATGCCCTGATAGCTATCCTCGTCCCACACCTTTCTGATCTGCTGGAGGAAAGTAATCGACGCTGGGAGGTTGCCGAGCCACCGCTTCTTGAGATCTGCGGATTCTTGCGTCGGGTCTCTGAGTGCATGCTTCAGCAGCGCGGCGTTCTCGGTCATCGGCATCATGAGCGAGTTCTTCTCCTTGCGGATAGGGTGATAGAGCAACTCGAGTCGGGTCGAGGCCATCCAGAGGATCGTTGCCATCTTCTTCAGGCCTAGGAGCCCGGGCTGAGTGCGCCAGCCGTTGAACCGGTCTGGTCCAACCCCCACGAGGCCGACGTGGACGTGAAGACCGCAGGTGGAGTTCAGGCGTACCCGACACCGGCTGAGGATGCGGGAAAGCACATCGCGACAGTTATCGTCGAAATTAACCAGAATGGGGCTTATGATCTCGATGCTCTGCCAGCCGGTGTAGCCGCGAAGGTCTGTATGGATCGTTTCCTCGACACTTTGATCATGGGCAACGTTCCAGGTATCGTATGTGGTGCCTTTCTTGTTGGATATGTCTTGCTTGCGACAGGCTGGCCCGATAATCCCCCTGATGGCGTCCACAATAGATAGAGGTTCCCCGTTGAAAACCCCCGGCAGGAGAGAGCTGTTCGCCCCGATAGGGTCGTTAAAGAGTCTCAAGCCAAAGCCACCGCTGAAATATGGCGTGACATACTCGATCTCGAAGCCTACTAGGATGTCTCCGACGGCCGCCTCGGCGGACGAGGGCATTTTGCCGTTCGCGCACGCTTTGTTATTGGAGGTGGATGAGCTGGAGGATATGCCGTAGCTGATGCTCGTCGAGCTTCTGCTGACATTTTATATCACCGGCATCTTCACATGCTATGGAATCGTGGTCCTGGACTGGGAGTTTACTGTGTTTGGTGAAGGGTAGAGTTATAGAGGTTAGATGTCCCTCCTTAGTCCTGTGTATCATTATCAACGTCCCGAACATACAAATGGAAAACTGAGCCTTACAACTCACCCCTGATGGGAAGGAATGTCTTCGCCAACATGCCACATGGCAGGAATGCTGATGTCCACAGTCTAACCACCGTCGACTCAGCTATCATCAAGCGGCGACGGGGAGTCACGATACTGCCGAGCCGGCCACCGAGTCGCGGCCATCCTCCTGTCGCACGAGCGGGGCTGCCTTACTAGCTCTGGAAGGGGTGATGAGTAGCATTCAGGGTGCGTTAAATGTTAGCCTTCGCCGATCTCCTGAGAGTTTTCGAGCATCGCCGTTGCCGATAAAGAAACCTTCGCGTTCAGGTTGCGAGAAAGGTCCTCACTAGGCAGAGGCGAGGGAACTTGAATGTGCTCGGATTCCCCCAGAAGCTTCACGCTGACAGCACTCTGCAGGCCCGCTCCACCACTCGCATATTCATTTGGACACGCTCGGGCAAGAGGATAAGATACTTCCGGTTACCCTACAGGACTGCGTATCACCAGTGCTCACATCGGGCCTTCACAACAATGTCGTGGAACTCCTGTGTTCCGCGAGCATTGCGGGGACATCAGGGGGAGGCGAAATGAAGATGCGTGGCGGTAATGCGCCGTGTCGGGGAGCGACCAACAAAGATAGGTCCATTGCTTGACACAGCCGTTTCTGCGAGTACCTACCTAGTACCTAGTCACTAGCCGTCGGAGCGTTCCCACATTCTTCGCACACCCACATGATGCCATCACAACGAATGAGTGGCAAGGAGTTTCGGCGGGCGAGAACCGTTCATGAGCCTTCAACCACACAAGCGGTTCATCACTTGCTTCATTGTATTACAACCCTGCACCTGGGTCACACCTGAGTTCCTCGGTAGCTTTTCGGAGCCGAAGGAAACCGCGGGAACTAGCGGTGGAACAGGCCAGATGCTAAATACAGCTCGTGTCCTTCAGCATTTGTCTCTCGCTCTAGTCGTGTTCAAATTCAGGGATTAACCTGCAAGGCTGCACCCCTGAATGCATGTCTTGGCGCACCTAGACAAACTAGAAGTCAAAATAAACACCAAGCCTCGACATTATTATGTAGCGCCAGAGGTACCTGCGACCATTCCGATTCCAACATACCTGTGGCAACCAAGTTCCTGCCTAATCGTTCGTCATTTGTGTCGCCCTCATCTCACCTTGCCCGACTGCTGATACACGCCTCAGTGCTTACTGCCTTGCTCGGACTATCATATTATACATATACTGACAACAAGCACCTTCACTTTCTACCTAGCTACCTTAGGTACAACATACTCACCGCACAAGTTCCACGAGCGGGTGAACTAGTCTATGCTGCCCAATCCGGACGACGAGAGGGAGATATACAAGATCGACTTCGGGCGCGAGTACCGCTTCAGCTACTTCCTACAGAACACAGAGTTCATGTGCCTCGAGGGAGCGGGCCAACGGACGTGCAGGACCTGTTTGAGTGGACCACCTTCGCCCTGAACCCCGGCAACAACTACGGTGGCGACCGCTGGCACCTGCTGGAGGAGTGGGCTGGATGAGGATTGAGGGCCCAAGGGTATGTATCGGGGGGAAGTGTTAATGAGGAGGCAAGGAACTTGACTTGGGTAGGTAGGTAGGGAGAGAGAGAGTCGGTAGGAAACGCTCCCGTGAAGCACCACATCTTCTGTTTCAATTAATTTCTTATGTTAAACCCGTCCGACTTTCTTTCCTCTTCACTTCAATGGTCGCAAAAGCAGCAATCACACGTACACATAAAGACAGACAAAGAGAGAGAAGAAACACTGGGGAGGTTTCCAACGGCATAACATGCCTACTGCAAGGCGCTAGTCCCCCCTGGAAAGCGGCTGAGTTTGCAAGGCAATGTGCCCCATTATATCAACTCTGGCTATGTTGGAAGACGCGCTCACGCAGTCTGGCGTCTTGTTCTGGAGGAGTGCCGCTCCGACGGCAGGAAAGCAGTGTGTTGGGGGACGGAGAGAACGGGCTGGATACATAAGTCTGTGAAGTTATGTATGTAGTCCCTGGGCGTCCGGATGGGTTGCGAAAAGAGATTTTCTTCTTCGGAAACACCTTCGGCAGTGGCGTCCAGATCCTCCTGAAGGAAGTTTCTTCCCACGGTCCGTCCGGAAGCTCGAGGGGCTCCTTCATAACATAATACGCATACCTAGACCGTCCTCTACATTATCCAACACGATCTTCCCTCCGTCGAGACGGCTTTCCTCCAGAACAAGACGGCGGACTGCGTGAGCGCGTCTTTCAACACAGTCGTAGCCGATGCAGCAGTGTAGGTAGGTGCTGGAGGTGCCTGCCTCCTACTTTTCGTGGCCGTTATGGGGGAGTCTGAGAGATGAGCGGTGCTAGGTGGTCTCGGAGCCGCTCCTTAAGTAGTAATAGCCACGCTCGCTATGGTAGCCAACTTGGCTACCAGGTACCCATGATGATAGAGGATGCTTGCTCAAGAAGACAAAAGGGTAACAAGCAAGTGGTTGGACATCGCCGAAATTCGAAAGCTGAATAAGTTACAACTTCTTTTTTCGCCAGGAGTAACTACCTATCTATTCCTTTCTTGAGCCATCGGTATTGTCATCGCCGTGTTACATAGAACCTCACGGCTTGATCCGGCCCTCCCATTCCCATGACAATCGCGGTAACTCGTGGACAAAGGAAGGGTAAACTAAAGGACGGTGATTAATACCTAGGCGCCGCACCAAGCTGCCTAGGGGATCACTTCTTCACTCGGCAAGAAGACAAAATTGATCTCTAAACCTCGCTCAGCTTTCGCGCTATATTGATTGTCTACACCGCCCTCAGAGGCGTTTTCTGATTTCCTTTCACCTTTTTTCTTTTAATAATTTATCGCCAAAAGAGAAAAACAAGCGTGCTTTTTTGAGTTGGGTTGGTTTGTTGAGAAGAGCAAAAGATGTAACGGTTCACGCTGGTTGATGACCCTACTAACAACCCCTCATTACACCTACCTATCACTGGGTATTTGTGTCGGGCTTGAGAGGAAAAAGAAAAGGCACGAAAGAAGCAAGGTTTGGAAGAAAAAGCTAAACTACTGCGTTGCAACTCTCTGTCAGACTGTCTCTTCTGTCCACTGGCTTTCACCTCCACGGGTCGAAGTGGTGGTTTTGTCGGTCGGTCGCTGCTCACCGACCAGATCGAACTACTCAGTCTGCGACGCAGCCATCATCGAAGGAAGTATCCGTCGTCACATCTATGACGGGAACCACCGAGGCACGGCGCTTACAGACTGTGCATAAGCCGGTGCCGGTGCCGGTGTGGCTCACATCCTACGGGCGCTCGTTCACAGTCCACCGCCGCTTTGAGGCGCTCAGGCCTCTGACGACATCGGTGTCACCGTCCGCTGCCACCACCAGGGACGAGCTCCCGGGCTGCTTTTCGGGATCTACCACAGGATTGGATGACGGTGATGTTGATGATGGGTTCACCTTGACCGTGCCGTTAGCGATGGCGGCCCCGGCGACGCTGGCCCCGGACCCAGGGTTGGAGTTCGTCATCACAGCAGCGCGGTTCTCCCGGCCGAAATCGATGAGCATGTCGACGTCCTCGTCGTCCTCAATGCACTCCTCGTCCTGCTGCTGCTTCGTGGCGGCGGGCGACCACAGCCCAATAGACGGCGTCCGGGAGAGGCCAGAGGGCGTGAACGATGAGCTCATAGCGCCGGCCATGCTCCCTCCTCCTCCGCCCGGACGAGCCGCCGCTGGTATAGGAACGGCGTTCTGAAGGCTACGTCTTATCGAGCCGAGAGAACCCATGGTGGAAGCGTTGGCGGAGGAGCTCCTATGCCCGTCCGCCGCTGTGTATTGTGGCTGGGTGCTGCTTAGGGGCGAGGAGAACGAGTTGGAGTTGCGGCCGCGGGAGGAGCCTCCGAAGACATTGGCCAGGCTGGATGACCGGGAGGAGCTCGGGGTGGGGGTGGCGGAGCGCAGGTGGTCAGTGCTTGCAAACATTCTGACGCTGTGAGACTTGTGGAGGGGGGAGCTGTCACTGCCGGCCGGCGCCGCAGGTTTATTCAGAGTGGCCATGGTGAGTGACGAGATCGGAACGTCGATGAGGACGGGCTGGTGGGTGATGGCCCCGATCATGGCGTTGCAGCCGGCGCCATGGGAGACGATGATGACAACTGTCTCCTCCTCTTCCTCATCATCTTCAGTCGCCACCTGGTCGTTCGTTCCGGGTTTAATGTACTCGGTGGTAACGGCGGAGGTGGGATCATCAGCGGCTGTGTACCAGTCCACCATCTCCTGTAGCCCCTTGCGGAATCGCCTGTGCATGTCTGGCCAGTCCTCGGGGAGTTCGCCGCCATCGCCCCAGTCGTAGGGTGCCCGCATCGAGTCCCACTGGTAGTCCACAATCACGCAGTGGTCCTTCGCGTGGTTGACATAGCCGAGTGGGATGGGGGCGCTTTTTGAGAGGGAGAAGGATGGCACAGGCGCGTCGTAGGCTCCGATTTCGGTCGGCTCCAAGGTCGGCCCCCGTGACGACTGGCTGGCTTCGCTCGCGTTGCTAGTGCGGCTATTACTCCGTGCCATCGGAAGGGACCGTTCGATGCTATCCAGGCTTTCAAGGGCCGACGAGGCGGCCGGGTCCTCGTCGACTGTGGAAGGAAGTGTGGCAGGGCTCGGCTTCAGGCCGTTGCCACTGCCTCCCCAGAGGTGTCCCGCTGACGGTGGATTGGCCGTCGAATTTGAGTGCACACGGGGTTGGAAGTGTGGGTATTTGCTGTAGTCCTCGTGCTTGAGCAGTGAGGCTTTGGCACTCGCTAGCATCATCATTGAGCCAGGAGGGGGAGTGATCAGCTCGAAGTAGCTTGGAGAGAGCCACTCTCCCAGGAATGCATCGATGCGCAAGACGATCTTGCGTCCAACAGAAGATGTCCGCCGGCTCCTCGAAAGGGAACTTCGAGACTGGCCACTGGAGTCTGGGTTGGCGGCCGCGATCTGTGCAGGAGAGAGATTCCTGTGGGCGATGGCGACCAGCGATGGCCTCGTCAACAGCCCCGTGCTTATGGCGATCGACGTCTGGATACATCGTAGGAACGGCGAGCTGTGAATGACGATGCGGAACCGCTTCTTCTTCTTCTTCTTCTTCGGGTTGTCGGCATGTGTCGCCTCGTACTCCGCGGCTCTCTCCTTGAGGATGTCGCTGATCTTGACTCCCACAGTTCTCGACTGGGCCCATCCGGAGTAGGTTAGGGGAGGGTCGTACGGAGTCGGGGAGGAAACGTGCCACTGCTTGTCCGCAGCATCGAGCCTGTTGCCGTGTCTATTCAAACAGTTAGCGGGAGGAAACCACACAGCAGCTAGGCACAGAGACAAGAGGGGACGGAAGCTAGGCGAGGACATACCTCACTACAAAGATGTAAGCTGGGGGTGCCATGGCTGTGCGCAACGGAGGAGGGCGTACTGCTCCACAAATGAAGGACAGTGGATAGGAGCCGTGGCTAAGGACAAGCTCTTCGAGCTGAACTAGCTCCCTAAAAGAGAAGCGAGGCTATTGAGGTAGAGGCTGACAAGCTCGGGACAGGTTTTCTTAGACTCTCGAGAGATGGGATGGAGGGACGAAGTTTCTAGGGGTTATTTGACAGGCAACCGGCGGCGGGCAAAATAACGGACACGCGCAGAACTGTCTGGTTGAGCGGCGGGCATGCGGAAAGAAAATAGCCAGCAACTGGCAGCGCCAAGTGGTGTGCAATGGTGTGAGCCTGGGGGATTGTAGCCATCAGCAGACGAACCCCGCGCCGCCCAACAACAGCTGAAGTGAGCTTTGGCGAGGTTCGTCAAACTGGAAAACGGGTACGTGGAAGGCAAGGTTTTGCGCCTGGCTTTGTTTTGATTCTCGAAAATCAATGACACCTTGAACGATACGAAATTAAAAAAAATAAAGGGTATCACCAGACCAGGGAATGCTTCGAGACTCTGGCTGTCACGGTCGGGCGGCGACCGAGACGACTGGCTCAGCACCTTCAGGTTCCATGCGGGGTGAAGTGGATGGACGAATCGCGCGAGAATCGCGGTCCAAGTGCGCTGTTAACAGCGTCGCATTCGTCGACGGCCCACTCTCTACGCACTCTGCGACTTCTTCCCAGGTTCTGTGGTCCTGCCACTTTATGGGCGTTCCAGCGATGCAGTTCGGCATGTGATTGCGCTGTTTGCTGGGGGGACACGGGGTGCGTCAGGGACTGGACTGGTGCTTTCCCGCTCCCGCCTTGAAAATATGGAGACAACATTGTTGCCTGCAATACTCAACAAAGACGCAAAGGGAATGAGAACGAAAGGTTGGGCTTCAAGAGTCATTCGTGATCGTCTCTTGCTGCAGCATCGGCGAAAGAGCCACGCTCGTCATCATCAATCCATCCTGAGGACACCAACGGCCCCCAGACGGAGATTTCTGAAGTCGACTGTGGTGTGATGTTTGAGAAGGATGCGCGGCCAATGAAGTCGTGAAAGAGGGCCGTGGGGAGCCGGACTACTGGATTGGGCTTAGCTTGTGCAGAAATGACAACGAGGCCAGGGGCCCCGACAGCTCCAACTCCAACACGAACAATGAACACTGGGCCTGACAAATCAACAATTTCCTCGAATCTCTGAATAGCCTCACCCGGCTCGAATCTGTCTCGGTCTTCCCCCCGACCCGACCTGGGAACATCAATTGCTCGCCAAAATCTGCTTTCCAGGCCCCCAGAGCTGGAAATCTCCGAAGATGCAGCTCCAAAGGATCCTCCAATTACCAACAGTGCTGGCGGCTGCAATGCTCGCCAGTCCAGCCGTCCACCTCGTCTCGGCCGAGCACACCAGCAACTGGGCCGTCCTGGTTTGCACATCACGATTCTGGTTCAACTACCGACATCTGGCAAATGCGCTCTCGATTTACCGAACCGTCAAGAGGCTGGGGATACCCGATTCCCAGATCATCCTCATGCTGCCGGACGACATGGCCTGCAACCCCCGAAACGCGTTCCCGGGCACCGTCTACTCGAACGCGGACCGCGCTGTCGACCTGTACGGCGACAACATCGAGGTTGATTACAGGGGCTACGAGGTCACGGTGGAGAACTTCATCCGGCTCCTGACGGACAGGGTCGGCGACGAGATGCCGAGGAGCAAGCGGCTGCTAACCGACGACCGGAGCAACATCCTCGTCTACATGACGGGCCACGGCGGCAACGAGTTTCTGAAGTTCCAGGACGCGGAGGAGATCGGTGCCTTTGACCTGGCCGATGCGTTCGAGCAGATGTGGGAGCAGAAGAGGTGAGAAGAAGCCCCTGCGAGACTCCCAACTCGATCAATTTGAACGATGATGGCTTGTGATGGCTAATTCGAGCTCGTGCTGACATAACACACCGTCTATCACCACGCAGATACCATGAAATACTCTTCATGATCGACACCTGCCAAGCAAACACGATGTACTCGAAGCTCTACTCGCCCAACATCATCGCGACGGGTTCCTCGGAGCTTGACCAGTCCTCGTATTCGCACCACGCGGACAACGACGTCGGCGTAGCCGTCATCGACCGATACACGTACTACAACCTCGAGTTCCTCGAGACGCAGGTGCAGGACATCGGCAGCAAGAAGACCGTGGGCGACCTGTTCGACAGCTACGACTACGAGAAGATCCATTCCCACGCCGGCGTCCGCTACGACCTGTTCAAGGGCGGGGCCGACGCGGCGCGGAGCCGGCTGCTCACCGACTTCTTTGGGAACGTGCAGAACGTTGAGGTTGACGCTAGCACCGGTGCTGGTCCGGGGGGTAATTCTACCCTAGAGGAGGACCTGTTGGCGCTCAGCAGGAAGATCGCTGCGCTGAGGCAGAGGGAGAAGGAGCAGCAGGAAGAAGCGGAGTGGCGTAAGAGTTCTGAGGAGGAACGGCAGGGGAAGAGTGCGAGACCGTATTCCACGCCAAAGAGGACGCAGGTCACGAAGCCACTTACGGATGATAACTGGTGGACCAAGAAGGTCTTTGGAGCTACGGCCGTTGCTGGCTGCGCGGTGCTGTGGGGTTTGGGCTCATATATGTAGGCCGGCTCTCTGAGATGGGCCGCTCAGGCTCTTGTAAAGATAGACGCATCTCTCTCTCGAGCTAAAACGCCCTAGGCCACATACGATCCATCTTCCAGCAGAGCTATTTATTGGAACAACAGGCCCTTGTGCCAACTGATGGCGGGCCAGTACCCATCTGCGAGCACCTACCTAGGTACCTGACCTATGTGCGTCGTGTTGTGGAGTCCAGACAAGCTTGGGCCAAATGGCGGCGTCCTAGGGTTGGTGTTTGTGCAGAGTACTCCGAGTCGGAGTCTGGCACATATCTGAGGATTGGCACCTTACTCACATGAGAGCAATGACTTCTGCAAGATCTTGGACAACTAAGGCCGCCATACATCTGCCAAATACTTTGACAGAACAATATCTCGCAGTGAGCGGGGGAGGCAGCTCGAGGCGACGGTTGGCCTGTGCGCCGTGGCTCCACTCTCAAAGAAGCAGTGTGCATGTCACAACTTCGAAACCCGTCATTGTCACCAAAAATACGCTGAGAGCCTGCCCCACCACCACCGACTCCAAGAAGGGAAGAAGGGAAGAAGGGATGGAAAGCTTCTCACCAACGGAACAGTGATTCCTTTTTGGTGATTCGATCTTTTTGTTTGGTGTTACATGTACCATAATATTCGCTGGATAACGGTCTTCCAATGCCAGAATCAAAGGTGAGTGAGTGTCTGCATGGCATGTCCGGTTGCCATTGCATTCACTTCGTCCAGCCTCGCCTCAAAAGGAACAGTCACATATAGCCCTCAGACAATAACGGCCAAGTTCGGCCGTCTTCGTTCGAATCTTAGACTTTCCTCAAGGAGACACACACACAAGAATCTATGTACAGCTAGAACACTTCTGCACAATTCCTGGAAAACTAGGGTTCTGTCGTCGTCAAGCATCATCATCATCACGGGCATTCTGCTTCATCACGGGAAGTCAGAAGTCATTACGCCGCTTCGTCGATCTGCTCGTCTCCAGCGTGACGGTGGTGGCAACGACAAGGGCAAGAGGCCTCCTCCTTCCACGCCTCCTTCCCCTCCTCCTTCTCGTCCCGAGCGTGGCGACAACAAACAGCAAAAGCAGCATCATTGTCCTTCCCCCCCTCCTCCCTCTCCAGTGCCTGAACATGAATCTTCTCCTGAGCCTGACTCCGAACCTGAACTTGAATTTGAATCTCCCCCCAACGGCCCAAATGGGCCACTGGATGAAGATGGGTCCCTAACATTCAACATCGACAAGATCCTGCCGTTGGAGTCGATCAACCTCCGCGGCCAGCCCCTCACAAAACGAGCCATCGCCTGGTCAGCCGACTCAGAGCTCGCAGTCGCCACCGACGACTCAGTCTGGGTATTTGTGCCGGAGTATCCCAAGTACGAGCACGAGCCTCCTCCCTCTGCCTCTGATGAACAGGACGGCGTCGCCTCTGCCAGCTCCGCCGCGACGCAAACTCCCAACAACAACAACCCGGCAGCAACCAAGAACTCCATCTTCACGAAGTCGATGCGACCCCAGTTCTCAGGCGGCAGGAGGCGCATACCCATCCCCACGCCGCGCGTGGATCCCCGCGTGAACAGCCACCTCTTCCACTCCGCGGGGATGTCCAGCCCCTACGAGAGCGCCAGCTTCCTCGTGGGGAACCGTGCGAGGAAGGGCCACGGCCACCCGGCAGCGAACACGGCGGGCTGGGTGTCGGACGAGGACGGTAGTGGCAACGACGACGACGACGACGAAACCAGAATCCGCGACCGCAACAACCCCCTCTCCAGCTCGGGCGCCGGCACAGGCATCCTCACGGGCGTGGGCTCGACGCTCAACCACGTCATCTGCCTGGGCTGGTCGCCGCCGATCGGCCGGAACCGCCGCTCGATCCTCACCGTGCTAAGCGGCGCGGGCTACGTCGTCTCGTACGGCGAGCTTTTTTCTGCCCCTTCTTCTCCTGATAATGACGGTAGCGATAACGACGACGACGGTGGTGCGGCTACAAAGATGCAACAGCCGAGGTTGGGAGACCTATACGACACGCAATGCTGGAAGATCATCTGGGGGTGGGGGGAGTGCATGGCCGTGCCGCCGCAGGAGGTGTGGGGCGAGTGCGCGAGGAGCTTCGCGTGGAGCAGGGAGCTGACGGGCGCAAGGGCGGTGATGGCGGTTGAGACGGACCAGAGGGATGTGGTGCTGCTTGCTGTTGCTTCGGATGGGAAGAAGAAGAACAAGAACAAGAATAAGGCGGTTTCTGGTACCGCCGAAAACGAAACGGTGGAGGTCGGAATCGGTTGGAGGGTGGAGGAGGTGACGCGCTTCAAAGCGACTGGTCCGCATCCGCCGGGCTCGTTTAGGGACCCGGACTTCGTCCCGAACGAAACGTGCTTTGGGCTGACTTTTAGTCCCTGGATGGCTGTGGGCGATCAGGGCGACAAAGTCTGTCTCCTGGCGTACGTGGCGAGGAACTACGTTGGGTTCCGCAGGGTCACAGCGAGGAGAGACTGGTT
Source organism: Ophioceras dolichostomum (assembly GCA_003049485.1). NCBI lineage: Eukaryota > Fungi > Ascomycota > Sordariomycetes > Magnaporthales > Ophioceraceae > Ophioceras > Ophioceras dolichostomum. The sequence goes on along the minus strand of PYST01000372.1, from coordinate 21,304 downwards.
TGACGGGAGCGGGAAGCCGATGCTGGAGGTAGCTGAGTCGGATACGGACGGGAAGTGCGTCTTCGTATCGACGGATGCGTTTGTGGTGTTTGAGGATGCGGTAAGTTTATGTCTAAATATCCTCCTCCTGCCTCTTTTTCTCTTCTCTTCTTTTGCCTTCTTGTTCTCCTCATCTCGCCTACATCTTTTCCTCGCCCCTTAGATCGCGCGGTACTGACTCCGTGTGGGACACTGGCCACACTGCTACTAGATTTGGAATGTCAACGGCAAGAAAGTCTGCCGTGGGATAGTGGCCACGCCCCTCGTTGCTAAGAACTTCGAGGTTGCGCTGAGCGACGAGCCACGGCCAATGGAGGACCACCACATCACGCACTGCAGGACCACATACCCGGTGCCGGAGGACATGCACGAGAATCCCATTCAAGGCAAGTCGAAAGACTGCATCCTCAACGCCAACACCACCGAGAGCGAATGCCTTCAGGCTTTGCCATTCATCCATACGTCTGTCCTATTCTAACGTTGTATCCTCTCTGCCCTTAACCTACCAGACCTCATCGTCCATCCCCCCGATCTCCCACGCCGAACCGAAGTCCCCATCTACACGCTGATCCGAGCGTGCGGCGACCAGACCGTCAACGACTGGTACGAGACCAACATCCCTCTACCAGAGAACCCCTACGGCCAACCAGGCCGCCAGCCCAAGTGGGCGCGAGACATCGATCAGAAACTCGCCATCTCGATCCCAAAATCCATGGCCAACCTGGGTCTGGACGACCAAGGGGAGGCCGACGACGGGGCGGAGGAAGACGGTGGAGACAGCGAGGAGGACGACAACTCCAGCAGCGACGACGACGACGACGACGACGTCGACATCGACATGGCAGATGCCGGCGCTACAAGGGGCTCTAAGCGAGCCACGGATGGCGGCAGCGGCAGCAAACCGGCAGCTAATCCCCGTGGCATCACCAGCCTGCTGGTTACCGCCTCCGAGTCGTCCGAGGAGACCACGCCCTTATACTCCGCGCGGCTGTACGGCCTCGCCCTCTCGCCGGGGGGAGGCGTCAGCGCGTGCGTGTGGGGCACGCTGTCGGCCGCGGCCATGGAGCGCGGCGTGTGGCACCAGGCGCGCGTCGTCGTTTCGTTCGACTCGTTCCTCCCGCCGCACCCGGACGCCGAGGATGACGGGGACAGGTACGGACACGACGAGCAGCACGAGAGCGACGACGAGATGGACGAGGTGGAGGCCGCTAACTTCAGGCCTAAGAGACTGTCGACGGAGAGCAGGGTGTGGGAGTGGATGTACGGCGGCGCGCCTAGCGTGCCGGGCATTTCGAGGCCGGCAACGGCGGCGGCGAAGGCGAAGGCACTGCGGGCGGTCCGCGGTAGTGGCGGGCCGGCGGTGGCAGTGGCACCGGATGCTGCTGAGGTTGTGCAGACGCTGTTCAGGGGAGCCGTGCAGGCGTCCAAGTGTGATTTCTGCGGGAAGGCGCTGGTGACGAGGGGGATTCAGTCTGTGTGCGCAAGGGGCCACAAGTTCGGTATGTTGGTTTTCTCCCTCACTCTCACCCTCTCTTCCACCCTCACTCGCGCCCTCTCTCTCTGCTGCCATTATTTGCACGAGAACAAACAAGGTGCTGATAGACGCCATTTTCCAGAACTTTGCTCTACCAGCAGCGTCCCCATCATGGTACCCGGCGTCTCCCGGCTGTGCGGCGTGTGCGGCAACCGCACGCTCACGACGGAGAAGCTGGTCGAGATGCTACCCGAGAAGGGGGATGAGATTAGGATGGCGTTGGCGGACGCCAGCTGCTGCGGGCGGTGTGGTGGGAAATTCCTCGATTAATGTGAGCAGAGGTCAGGTTGCCGCTGCCGAGGGACCTCCGGGGCCTCTCGATCTGTGGCCTGGTTGCCACACGCCGCTCACGGAATTACATAGGTAGATAGGTGCCACAGAAGAGTGGGCGAGAGCTCTACATGGTCCTCGAAGGATACGTCAGTAGGCTAGACATACACACGGCAGGATAGAGAGAAAAATCGGCCAATAGCTGCCTACAACGCGTGATGGGTACCTAAGTAACCGCCTCCGGTCATATACTATGGGCGCATTGGGGCCTGACCAGGAATCCTCATCGAAAGAGATCGAGAATTTTGGCCCTATGCACGGTCTCGGTTGCTCGCGCTACCTCTCCACAAGGCCCACTGGCGCCAAGGGACAGGCTTTTGAGAAGATACCCTCCATGGGGCTGTTTCTTGGACCTCAAACCGTGCATACTATGCACGCAGCCTTGTCGCATATTCCTTTCGTCCCTATTTTATTACTATCAACACGATTTAGACGTCAGAGTGATCCAATGCTCCACCAAAACGGCGTGGGCTGCGCGATGTGGTGGTTTTTCAAGAAGCGCTTGGCATGGTTGAACAGCTGGTGCGGGGTCAATGGGACGGTCTATAACGAGAACAAAAAGGAAAGACTATCCGCTCTCTGAGGTGCTTCTAAGCATGCGAAAACCCATCCCATTGCAATTCTTGCGGTTCCGGGCGAACGAGCAAGACAGCTGTAACAAAAAGAAAAGAAAAAAAAAAAAAACAAAAGGAAATCCGTCCAGAGAATGTGTAACACCCCAACGCCGTCGTCGTCGGAGCATCGTAGGTACCCTGGTTCATGAGACTTCGGCACGGTTTCCGGACGAATGGATACCTATCCACCGAGCAAGCTCAGAGCCACAACGACCATCCTCACTCAGCCTCGCGAATCAAAACAAGCAAAAGAAAAAAGGGCCTCCCTCTCTATCTACTACTACCTCTTCTCTCCCCTCCATCGATCCCCCACATCCCCTTCACCCTTCACCCAAACACCTTATTCATCGCCTGGTGCGCCAGCTCCACCCCCAAAAACGTCGCCGCGTTCGCCGGCACCGCCCTGGCGAGCGCGGGCCCGAATCCCGGGAAGAACGCCCTGAAGCCGCCCTTGGCGTACAGCTCCCTTACGACGCCCCCGACTGTGGGGTTTCCCTCCGCGGTCTGCAGTCTGCTCTTCACCGTGTCGACCGGGAACACCGGGATCCACATGGCGACGCCCGCGGCGCCCCCCGCGGCCATCACGGCCGTCAGGCTCAGCTCCCCGCTGGGCTTCCCCGTCACTGGGTCGACCGGCGTCAGCTTGCGCTTGATGTACTCGTACGCGGCGAAGTACGCGGCCGACCCGGGGCCGTCGCGGGCCAGGGTCGCGGCACTGCCCCGGAACACGGAGCGGACGCCGCCCTCGCGGTACAGCTGGCGCACGACGTCGAGGCCGCCGCTGTAGCGGGGCTTCTCGCCGGGGGCGAGGGGCTTCTGGCCCTGCACCTGGAGGATGACCTTCACGCGTTCGAACGGCGCCGTGATGGCCGTCATCGGGATGGCGGAGAAGAAGCCGGCGGCGGAGATTTGGCCGATCGTTAGCGGGTCGGAGGCGTTGGACGTCACGGACCGGACGAGGGTTTTGCCGAGGTCGTAGCCCCAGAAGGAGACGGCGACTGTGGTCAGGAGGGGACCGGTTTTGCCCCGAAAGGGAGGTGAGACCGTTAGCTTCGGCTGGCTAGGTAGGTTACCTACTTGCAGAGGCAAGGTAGGTAAGAGGGGACGAGGGAGGAGGGGAGGAGGGGGGGCGATTGCTCTAGTGCTTCGTGATCTAGTATCGGTTACTCACACATAGGCGTGACGCCCACCAGCGGCGCGCTCACGCCGGCGTACAGCCCCCGCCGCAGCCCGTCCCTCGCGACGCTCTTGCGCACGACGTCGATCGCGCCCGAGTAGACCCCCCTCTCGGCCGTCTGCATGCGCACCTTGACCAGGTCGAACGGGTGGCCGACCAAGACGGCCGCGACGCCTCCCACGCCGCCGGCCGCGAACGACCGCAGCTGCGCCAGCCCCGTCGACGCGGCGGCCTTCGCGTCGGCCTTCAGCTCCTCCGCCGACTCCGGCACGTGCGGGAACTTATCCGCCATGGCTGGGGGTAGGGCCGCGTGGATCTTCTCGTTGATCGCCACCGCCGCGGCGGCGGGGTTGGGTTGGGTTGTTGATGTTGACATTTTCTCTGTGTTTTGTATGTGTGCGCGCTTCTGCGTGTGGTTGTTGGGACTCTGGAATGTTGAGCAGTAGGTTGGTGTCGACAGAAACACCGCTTGCGCTCGCTTCTGGTTGTTCCGGACCGACCCAGCTCCCTTGAGTAACACAAGAGCAAGAGAGCGACGTGGGAAGATGGATCGAACGCTGCGCTGATAAAACTGTGAGGCAGAGATTGGATGTCCCCAGGCCTCGCGGATGGAGGTCCGGTAGTGTCGGAGCTCAGCGTCTTAGCGTTCTGTTGTTCTGTTGTATGCTTCCTACGGGGCTCGGATCGAACGCGGGCCTGGTTGACGCAGATGCTGATGCAGAAAAGCCAATGCGCTAACGAAACGCCGTCTAGAACCAATTTGAAATTGTCCGTCCGAACGAAACAAAGTCCGTCTCTTGAGCCCCAGGAAATCTCTAATCTGAAAAGAAAGGAAAGGATGCTCGAACCAACCCGAGAATGAAAAAGATCAACGGAACGGAATAGGCCGAGAAGAGGAACGAAGAAATGAGAAAGACAAAGAAGATCAATTTCACAACACTCGTAGAACGCAATGTGTGTGTGCCCTTCAGGATGTCGTCGGGGTCTCGGCCAAAAAGGCACGACGTCACGCCTCGGCAAACAGTGGATCACTTGGCAGGCGGCGATTTTAGGCGGTGGTAGTAGTCAGGGGTGCCAGATCAGTCAGTCCGGCCTCCTGCTGAGGGTGTTCGTTCGTTCGTTCGGGTCGTCGCTAGATAGATGATAGGACCTGCCAAAATAGGATTGATTCACCAGCTGGGATGGATTGAGAGCGAAATCCATCAATCTATTATGTCTAGAATTCCCCGGCTATCTACCACATATGTAGAAAGAAAACCCCTCCTCCGCTGACTCTGTGTTACACGTCCTTTGTCTTTCTTTTCGCGATGGACTGGAGGGAAAGCTCATGTCCAAATCTTTGCACCTCGGGACTTTCGGCTGGAAGATGACCCTCCCCAAAAAACCCAACCGTCAGGGTAGCCGGTGGCGAGCGGGCATTCAGCAAGGTGCAAGATCAATGGGAGATCCCCGGCAAAGGCGCAATGCCCCCTGTTTTTTCCTCCCCAGAGATTAGACGAATAGCCGATCGATGTACTACCGAGTCGCGTCCAACTACCAAAGGTGGCTGCTTCGCCTCTCTCTCCTCGTTCGTCCATGTCGCATTTTATTCCCAGCGGAGAGGAACCGCATAGCGTGGGGTAAGATGCAGTTCAGCATGCTGGGCGGGGTGTAGTTGCCTTCCCCTCCATCAGAGAAACCCCCGCGCCAAGCCCCATGCGCACATCTCGTGCACACCGTCGCGTCGGACAGGCGGAAACTCTCTTCTTTCTGTCTACTTCTTTTTGTTTCTCACAGCACAGAAATGATGGAGTGTGGACACCAAGTGACTTGGTCCCATGACTATCCCAGAATTGAGGTGCGGCTGGTTGGGGCTGGGTGAACGGAACAGCAACGGTAGGTACCCAACAGTGAACTGCCGAGCCGCGCGTGGTCCGACCATCGGAGTCTCCCGAACACCCAGCCCATCCCAAGTCCCCAGAGTGCATAGGCGCATATCCAGCCAATGCTATATTTATTTCTACCCTTCATGTCTAGCAAGCTTGTGGTTTTCTCGTTCTTCGTTTAAAAGAATTCAACACGCCCAAATGTAAGTAGGTGGTAGGGCAGGAAAGAAAACGAAGCCCACCCAATGCCTGGACACAGCAACGCAGAAAAGAAAGAGGTGCCTCCTGAACCAACAAACGAATGCCAAGCGCCACTGTCCAGCTTGATCCCGTGTATTTTTTATATCGTCGTCTTCGGTGTATCAGAAATTCCATCCAACAATAGCGAAAACAAGAAATAAAAAATTCAAGTCAGTGCTTAGCCACCAGTGTACAGATTAGGGCCTAAAACACGCTCATGCTAGCCTTGTGTCCCCCACCACCGCCACCGCCGCCACCGCCGCCCGCAAGCGGACTCCTCCCCACGCCGCACCAGCAGCTAGGGTCGCCCTCGCGCTCGACCTGCAGCGTCATGTCGATGCCGCGCGCGGCGAGGTAGTTCCTGACACGATCCCGCACGTCGCCCATGTCCGCGCCCCGGACGGCCACGACGTGCATGACGCCCAGCAGCTTATCTGTCGCGCCCGCGCCCGCGCCACCACTAGAACCACCACCACTACAGGCCGTGTTGGTGGTACCAACTTCGTCGCTACTGCCGCCAGCGCTGCTGCTCCAGTTGCTGTTGTTGACGCTAGGAGCAGTAGAGTGGCTATCACTGCTGCCGCTGCTCCGGTCATCGAGCCAAAACCGCGGCACGGAGTAGCTGGCGACCCCCCGCAGGCTAGTTATGCCCGAGAGCGTGTCGCGCAGGCCGTACTCGACGCGGTCGGGCACCGTGAGCAGCAGACGGCGCGCCGAGGATTTCACGAGCGGCATGGCGGAGCCGAGGATCAGGACCGCGATGAGGAAGGACGCCAGGGGGTCCCAGCCGGCCCAGCGCCAGAAGTGCGTCAGCGCCGTGGAGGCGATCACGGCGGCGCTTCCGAGGGTGTCGGCCATGACGTGTAGGTAGAGGCCGAGCATGTTCTCGTTGTCGTGGGAATGGTCGTGTCCGTGCCCGTGTCCGTGCCCGTGGGAGTGGGAGCGGCTGCGATGATCATGATGATCGTGGCCGCCGCAGCCGTGGTCGTGGTCGTGGTCGTGGTCGTGGTGGGCGTGCGAATGCCCGTGGGAGTGCGCGTGTCCGTGGTCGTGGCCGCCGTGGCCGTGGTGGTGGTGGCCAAACGCCATCAGTCCCACAAGGTTCACCAGCAGCCCTGCCGTGCTCACTATGAACAGCTCGGTCAACCGCTTGGTTTCCCGCCCTTCGATGATCCTCTCGAAGGCTTCGAACATGATCTCCACGCTGATGAGTCTGCATCCCAGGAGGCCGGGGTTCGTCAGCATATCAGGTCATCAGGGTCGTTCGACGGCACGAAAAAAGAAAGGTCCACGATAGGCAAAATTCAGCCTTAACCGCGACTGGAGGTAGGGACTCACATTAGGAAGATGCCATTGGCAAACCCGCTCAAAGTCTCGATCTTTCCAAACCCGTACGGAAACCTCTGGTTCGGCGCCCACTTGCTCGCCACCGATGCGAACAGACCCACGGCCAGGGCGATGCAGTCGAAGAGCATGTGTATGCTGTCGCTCAGGAGGCCCAACGAGTCCGTCACGTATCCGTAGAAGGCCTGGATCATCATGAAGGAGAGGTTGAGGCTACGCAGGGTGTGGCGTTAGCATTTTCGGGAAGCGGGGTAGAGGGGAAAGGAGGACTACAACGGGGCGGTGGTCTCGTCTGCTGCAGCAATGCGACTACCTAGGTACCTAGTTAGATAGGCATGGGATAGAGAATACGCACCTCATGAAGTAGAATATCCTCCTCGAGTCCTTCTCCACCACGATTGCATGCATCAGCGGCCATCGTTCTGTGTATGGCAGGATAAAGTTCGTGAATTTTGACCTGGACGAATCGGATCCGTGACCGTGATGGTGATGGTGCGCCACTGCCTCGGCTGGGGCTTCGTACGTCGAGTCGAAGGTTGGTCTCGTCGGTGTTACGATCTCTTCTCCGCTGAGCGTCGAACCAGATGTGAATCCTCCTCCCCCTTGGCCGCCAAGGGAGATCGCAGATGGTGGGTGCCCTCGCAGAGAGATCGGTTGGCCGGAGTTCGCCCGGAAATTTGACTGGTTCATCACTTCGTGGAGGGGCAGCGACTGGCTGTAGGAATGGCCGAGATTTTGTGCGGTTTGCTCATGATTGTGGTAGTCATGGTCTGGGCGGATTTGTTTTCCGTTCTCGCTCTCGTGCTCATGCCCGCCGCTGAGGGCGGCAGGACCGGTCGATGTATTGGATCTGCTGTTCGTTCGTCTTCGCGGCAGCTGTGTGCCCAAATGACCGATCGGGGACGGCGAGTGTGAATGCGAGGATGGGGAATGCGAGTGCATGTGCCCTGGTCCATGGTGGTGATGGCTGTGGTGGTGGACGTGGCCGTGATGGGAGTGGGGGATCGCGGTGGGCAACGCGTAGGACGCCATAGTCTCCGTAGTCGCCGTGAATTACCTGATCCGTCCGATGATCAGGAAACACGAAGAAAGGATGGCAGGTTGTGTTACCGGTCGCGAGTGAGCTTTATAGCTCCAGGGGTGTGTTGGTCTTTGTGGCATCAAAATGCCATGCGCCGCCGCAGAGCCTCGATCCTGGTGGTCGAAATGGCGGTTGGCTACGAGCAAGCCAAAAAGCGAGACAAGCAACAGGTCTTTGACGGCGGTCGTTTTTGTCTCCCGTCGCGGCCAACGGTGTGGTCCCTTCTTCCAAGAATAATCCGAGCAGGACCCGTGGCCTCTCTCTTCACTCTCGCCTGCACCTGGTTACCACAGTACAGTACAGACCACGCGGCAGGAGGCCAGGAGGAGTTACCCCCCTGTCACCAAGGAAACGGTGTAGGAATCGCGCTGGAACGCCCGGCTAATCTGGCTTCCTAGTCCGATTTCGAAGATGTTCGTGGGGAATCGTGGGACCAATTGAGCAATTGCAAATGTAGGAGAAAGGTTGGCGAAGAGACAGGCAATGCAGATCGAAGGTCAGAAGGGCCAGAACAAAGGATCAGAAGGGGAATTCCGACTCCTCACCCTCTCTTTGCGCCCTTTCATTGTTGACTCGCGCTGGGCAGGTGCCATCTTGTCTTGGGGGCCCGCCAAGTCGCCTTCCCCTTTCGGGCGAGCCCCCCTGAAAAGTTGGGGTGGCGTGCAGGTCGCCCGGCTCTCATTGGTGTTTGCTCCACGACCGTTTGGCGCAATTGGACCCTTGTCGCTGCATGCAAGCACACGGCCCGCCCACTTCGGCTCACACCCTTCGTAGATAATCTGTGTTAGTAAGGCTGCTGACTGACAACGTCGGGCCTTAACGGATCCAAACTCAGTTTCCAGGGAGTCTGCGATGCCGCTCGGCGGTCCCCTCCCCCGCTTGAGGCTGCAAGCTTGTCCTGAAGACAACTGTTTGTCTAGGCGCTTTGGGCTCTGACATCACTGAAGGAGTGATGCAATCCGATTGCCCAAACTGCTGCACAGGGCGTGTATGGTACCCAGACGATGAGGGGGCCTACATATCTGGATCCTCCCGTCACTCTACTCATTCACCTTTTAATTTGGAAAACGCCGACGGGAAGAACAGCATGCTGTCCGGCAACTTGCTGCTGACTGTGCGGCCTTAAGCGGCCACGGGGGAAAACAAAACATAGGTTCCTCTAATCTTCGGGAACGGTGGTCATATGGTGCGGATTTCTAGGATGAGGATTTCGCTATGACACCTCCTCAGCTGATGGCACGCAACTCCCGTCGACCAAATCTGACCGCGCGATCTCAAAACGCAAAACTACCGACGCGTTCAGTCCTTCTTTCATGATTTACGAGTCATCTTCGACACGTCGCTGATCATCGCGATCATCATCATCATCATGGTTCTTACTCTTGTCCTTCTCATCTTCTTGGTCGGCTGCGCCGCCCTCGTTGCCCTTCCCTCGAGATATCGACATCACTCGGCAACGAAGTCGCCGTCGAAAGATGATGTCTCTGTGCAGGTGCTGGTGCTTGGCGACATCGGGAGGAGTCCCCGGATGCAGTACCATGCCATCAGTATCGCCAAACACGGAGGACGAGTGGCACTCATTGGATATCAAGGTCAGTCAGTTCCTTTGGCTATTGCGCCAGGTCTCGAAGGTCTCGGACTTGTTGAAGGTTTTAGCTTTGCCTACCCGCCTTTAGCTACCAACCTACCTTAGTTGGTAGCTGTTACGCTCTCACAGAAGCTTATTCGCACTGCGTATACCAGAGACGGCGCCTCATCCGTACCTCCTCACGAGCTCCAGGGTGAAAATCCACCCTCTGGATCCTCCACCGAGCGTCCTTCGCTCAACGTCGATCCCTTTCATCATCTCAGGTCCGATGAAGGTGGTTTGGCAGATATTCACACTCATTCACGTCCTCGGTTATGAAGCGCCTCCAGCGCAATGGCTTCTCATCCAGGTGATTCCGAGCTCTCATGTCCCACCCACTCTTGCTTCTTTCCCCTCACGCGCATGCATCAAAGGAAGGCTAACCAGCTGACGACCCTGCAGAACCCCCCGTCCATCCCCACCATGGCCGTCGCGGCACTCATAGCATCATGCCGCAACACCCGCCTCCTCATCGACTGGCACAACTACGGCTGGACGATCCTGTCCGGCACCCGGGGCGCCAACCACCCCTTCGTGCGCATCTCGAAGCTGTACGAGTGTGTCTTCGGCCGCTGCGGCCGCGCGAACCTGACCGTCACGGAGGCCATGGCGCGCCAGCTGCGGCGGCCTCCCTACAGCATCAAGTCGCCCATCGTGACGATGCACGACCGCCCCGCCGCCATCTTCGAGCCGCTGAACGACCCCCTGCGGCGTCTCGACTTCCTAGGACGCGTGCTCGAGTCCCGCGAGCTAGCCGCCGCGATCGTGGACGGCCGCACGCGCCTCGTCGTCAGCAGCACATCGTGGACGCCCGACGAGGACTTCAACCTGTTCCTCAGCGCGCTGGTGCAGTACGCCAACCACCCCAACCCCGACGACGGGGTCGGGGCCGGCGGCGGCCCGCCGCCGGTGCCTGTCGTAGCGGTCATCACGGGCAAGGGCCCCCAGAAGGCCATGTTCGAGGACAAGATCGCCAAGATGACGGAGGACGGCCTCGTTCCGGGTGTGTCGATCCGGACGGCTTTTCTGTCGATCGAGGACTACGCCATGCTGCTCGCCTCGGCGGACCTGGGCGTCTGCCTGCACATGTCCAGCTCGGGGGTAGACCTGCCCATGAAGGTGGTCGACATGTTCGGCGCCGGCTTGCCGGTGGTGGCGTACTCCGAATACGAGAGCTTCTCGGAGCTCGTGAAGGAGGGGCAGAACGGGTGCGGCTTCACGACTGCCGGCAAGCTGGCCTCCGCGCTCGTGCGCCTGCTCAGCGTGGAGGGAAGGGACGAGCTCGCGGCGCTGCGGAGGGGCGCGGTGAGGGAGGGGAGCCGCAGGTGGGACGAGGAGTGGGATACATCCGTCGCCAAGATTCTGGGACTTGCCGACGAGTAAGTTGAGGGGTGGCAACTTTTTGTTCGGCGTTGCTTTACACTCCTTCCCCCCCCCCCCCCCCCCCC
>PYST01000371.1:2241-36534 GCA_003049485.1 Ophioceras dolichostomum | reverse complement strand
CCCCTCCCCACCACCACTGAGAACAACACAACATCAGGAGCAACAAAAGCGAACAGGACGGACGGCACGGATGCATAGCGAACATTCACAACAGGGTCTGGCGACCAAACATAGACTGGTGAACGCATACTAGAGATTTTTGTTACTGTTCATTCTGGCAATCATTCTGGCAAAATAGAGTCACATTCATCATCATTCAACGTCCAAAGCCCCGCAACGACCTACCTATACCTACCAACCAACCAACAATAGACACTCAACCACTCGACACCAACACCTCCTTCCCCGTCATCCCCGGTCTCCAGTCACCACTAACCGTCTTCCTCCCTCCCCACACGTCTCTCTTCCCCCTCAATACCCCTCCCTCCCTATTCCCTCCCCTCCTCAAGCAGCCACAGCGCCCGGATCGACAACAGTAACAAGCGTATCCCTATTCTCGACCGTCACAATGTTCTCCTTCTCGATACTCGGATTCGTCGGATCCTTGCAGTAGTCCGCCCAGCTCTTGACCAAGAACTGCCCCGTCCGTCTTCCAATCCCCCCCGGAGCAAGATCGTTGACCTGCACAAGACTCAGCAGACAGCTCATGTCCTTCACAGTGCCCACCTCGATCCACCCTTTGCTGCTCCTCGGCAGGAACCGCACCTGCAGGTACTTCGTGCCCTTGATGGTCGGGTTCGACAGCAGGACGTTGAACCGCAGATTGCTCAGCATGCTGCAACCCGGTCCCACATACCGCTCCGTGAGATAGTTCGGGTCTTGCTTGGTCTTGGCGACGGGGCCCAGCTCGATGCGGATGGAAAACTCCACGAGCTTGTATTGGGACGAGACGTTGCCGGCGACGCGGATGGAGAACGTCAGGTCCTGCGCCAGGTTGTACTGCTGGTGGAGCGTGATCACCGTCCCGGCGGAGCCGCGGGAGGAGATGGCGATGTCGTAGACCGGCGCCGAGGCTGGGTCGGACGTCAAGCTGGAGACGGGTCGGGCGGGGGCTGCTGACGCTGTTGCTACTGCCGCGGCTGGAGCTGCTAGGCCACGGAGGGAAGGGGGATGGGAGGAGGAGGAGGATGCCGGGGCCGGGGCAGATGCTCTGGCCGCTGAGGCGCGGGCGGCGGATGCAGGTGCAGGTGCAGGTGCAGGTGCAGATGCAGGTGCAGATGCGGCGGGGACGGCTTTGGCCTTGGGATCCTCGCTCAACTTCTCCTCGGGGACGATGTTGACATGCGGGCCCAGGCTGGCCAGAAGGTGCGGTTGCGGCTTGTACTCGTCCGGCCGATCGTAGACGACCGTCTCATCGTCCGAGTCGCCGTCCCAGGACGCGTCGCCGCTCTCCGTTTCATCATCACTATCGTCGTCGTCGTCATCCCTCGGCTTGTCCACGACAGGCGGCAGCAGCCTCACCAGCGTTCTGAGCGGATGCTCCTCCATCGGAGGCGCGCCGTCCCTCGGTGCCGCCAACGACGCCAGGGCGCGCAGGGTCTCGGGCGCGCGGAAGTTGATGGTCAGGTTGTATTTGGGGTCGTTGAGCTGCATGGCGAACAGCGCAGACGTGGGGACGTCGTCCTCAAAGTACGGCTTGGACTCGCCCGTGACCGGGTCCGAGAAGCGCGGCATTTTCTCGGCGAGCACGTCGCGCTGCCACTGCGCGAACTTCTGCAGGCCCATGACGCGCAGGTCGTTTTTGCCCGCCGGGCCGGGGCCGTCGGGATCGGAGTGCCACATGAAGACTCCATCGTTCTTGTCGGGCGTGAGCACCTGCGTGACGAGCGCGTCGTGTCTGTTTGGGTCCGTCTCGCGCGTCGCCTGGTCTACGGTGTACTGCCGCCGTATGTCGACACCCATGCCCGCCGCGTCGAGGCGGAAGGCCGCCGCGAAGCGCTGCTGGTGCGGAGGCTGGGTGAAGACGAGGCTCGTGAACTCGTCTGACCCGGGCACGCGGTCGAGCAGGCCTATCATGACGCCGTCGGCGACGATCTCGTGGCGCAGCAGGGGCGCCTTGTCGACGACGCCGGGGGCAGCCTCGGGGCGTTCCGGCAAGGTCGTGACGCGCAGGTCCGGGAACATTGTCACCAGGTCCGAGCGGAGGTAGAAGCCGTAGGTCGGGATCTGGCGGCCCAGCTCGACGTAGTCGTTGATGGCCTGCTTGATGGCGACGCGGTCCTGGTCGTGGCCCATGTGGTTGCCGAGGCTGAGGGCGCCGTCCAGCAGGGCGTCGACCCAGTTGGGGTCGATGTAGAAGAAGCGGAGAGACTCGGGCTCAAGGTGCGACGGGTCCGCGATGAGGTAGTGGGCGGGTACGCCGGCGAGGAACATGCGGTCGACGAGCCAGGAGAGCACCAGCATCCAGTCCGTCGAGGTCGGCAGGTTGGTCTCATCGAAGACGGCGCCGTCGGTGCTGGACGCGAGGGCGCGGGCCGCCTTGAGCGAGGTAGCCGGGTACTTCTCCTCGATGGCCGATGCCGTGAAGCTGAGGGAGGGGATCTCGCGGCGCGTGAGGCGGTGGCGGAACCAGCGCTTCTTGGGACCGCCAGGGGCGAAGATCGGGCCATCGCCGTCGCCCTCGTGACCACCACCGTGGCCGCCTTCTTCACCGCCTTCATCCCCGTCTCCGGGAGGGGCGGGGACGGGGGCAGGCGTATGGGAAGGAGCCGAGTCCCCGAGGTGCACTGCCGCGAGGTTGCTCACCATACCCGGCAGATCTTTCAGCACTTCTCTGCGGCTGAGGATACTGTTCCCGTCGATCGCCTTGATGACCTCGTACTTCGCATCATTCATCGCTGGGCCCTGGATCGCCGTGCGCAGCCGCACCAGCGCCGCCGTGAAGGCCTCGTCGCCCAGCGCCAGGGTGCGGCCGACCTGCCAAGCGACCGAGTACGAGATGTCCATCAGGCCGACCTCCTTGTCGAGGATCTGCAGGTCGACGCCCGAGTTGGAGCAGCGGTTGAGTTGCTGCAGCGGCGGGACCACCGTCGGCGTGAACGGGCCCCTGAACAGCGCGGCCGTCGTCTCGCCCGTCTGCATGCGGTAGCGCAGCATGGTGTAGCCGTCCTTCATGCGCAGCGCGATGCGTCTGGACACGTCGTCGCCCTTCTCGATCAGCGGACGGGCGATGCGCTCAGGCACGCGCAGCACGTCGAGCGTGCGGCCCAGGTCCGTGAAGCCCTCTCGCACGTTGCGCATCCCGGGCGGCTGCACCGTGTAGTTCCAGCTGTGGAGCGAGCACATGGCCACGTACTTCGCGCTGCTCGGGATCGGCAGCTGCATGTCCTCGACGCTCTCGATCGAGAGGAGGTGCGCCGACATGGTGGTGGGAGTGAGGTTGTCCAGGGGCCCCGCGCGGCTGCCGATCACGATGGAGAAGATGGCCGTGTCCTCGACACCGGCGAGCGCCATGCCCTCCGGGTTGATCTTGCGCACGTGCGACAGGAACCGGTAGGGCATCGTGACCGGGCTAGACGCCGGCTTCCGCTTGCCCTGGTTGTCGTACTCCGAGAACAGCCCCGTGAAGAGCGACGGCTTGACGAAGACGAAGTCGCCGCGGAGGTCCGTCATGTCGGGCCGGTCCGGATCGAGAACCACCGGCGTCGTCACACCCTTGGACTTGACTTCCATCAGGTCGGCGATGCTCATGTTGACCGTCATGGTCGGCGACTGCTTGACGGGCTTGATGACGCCTTCGCTCGTCCCGCGGAAGAGGCCCTTCTCGGGATCGACCAGCTCCTCGGGCGTGAGGCGGAGCTCGTCCTGCGCAAACGACACGAGCACGAGCCACGGCGTGCGGTTGCGCTTGTCCGGGTTGTCCTCGCCCGTCGTCCTGGGGCTGCCCAGGCGCTCCCACGGCAGGTGCGGGTCGGTCAGGACGACGTGCGGCAGGATCCGCCTGTCGTCCGGGTAGCCCGGAGGCGGGTAGACCGAGTGGACGCTCCCGTCCGGCAGCGAGAACTGCGGCGCGTCGACGAAGAAGGTCTGTTCGGCCGTGAGCCGCAGCTTCTCGGCCGCTCTGTTCTTGGCATCGATGAGCTGCCGGACCTTGACTCGGTGCTTTCGGCCTGCCGCGAGGCCCGGCGCCCAGAACGAGTTGAGCTTCTCCTCGCCGGGCTTGAGCTCCACGAGGTCGATCTTGTCCGGCTCTTCTTCGACTGCGACTGGGATACCAGCAGCAGCAGCGGTATCTGCCGCCGCCGCCGCCATGGACATCATGGGCATGGGCTTCAGGGGCGGCAAGATGCCCCGGCTGACGTCCGTCACCTTCAAGGCGCCCATCTCGGCTGGCCCGGGGATCTCGCCCGCCCCCTGCCTGGCGGCCACCAGCCTACGCGCATGGCGGATGGTGAGGTGGCGGGGCGAGTTGATAGCCGTGCTCTTTCCGCCTGAGTAGATGGCCATATCTACTCCCGATTGTGATTCTACTTGACCGCAGACTTGAGCTCAACGACTGATATGACGGAGTGGTTAAGGAGTGGTTGAGAAGTGGTGATGTGATGATTGATGATGATTGTTGACTTGGAGATTGCAGATATGAGGCAGGGGTTCAGCCCCAGGCTCTGCCGGCTGGTGAAGCTGGCTAGTAACTGGCCAATCTCGGTCGAACGGTCAAGTCTGGCTTGGGAGGATGCAGGAGAGGAGATTCCTGCTCCCCGGTGCTTTCGATGAGTGTCTTTCGAGCGACGGCCCAGAATGCCTACCTCAGGTAGGTAAGTTCTTGGCTAGGTGGGATCTCCAGAGTAAGCACCCTCGCATTTCTACGGTCGGAAATGCCAGACCTACTGGGCATAAACGCACAAACCTGGCGCCAACTTCCCCGAGCCTACTTGCCTGCAATTACTCTTGCAAGTCTGGCTGGTGTGCTTCACGTATCTACCTAACAGGGTTGGAAGGATACCCCTATGCAACTCTCGGGGTACGGCACGGCACAGTGTAGAGCTGCTCGGACCTAGGTAGGTACCCACGCAGTTGCATTAGCGCTTACACCTCAGCCAGCCCTATCCCAAAACCCACGTCCCCCTCCGTCCCATGTCCATCCAGCTGGCACCGTAAAAGTCTCCGAGCCACACCCCTGGTGTGTTTCTCAAATCACACCTCCACATGCTGCCCAACAACTCCACGTTTCACCTCGCGTCAGTCAGCCTCTTTCCCATCCCGTGTCTGTATCGCGAGGCTCCTATTTGCTCGTGAAGCAGAACTCTGCATGTTTTATTGAGACCACATGCAAGCTACCGGCCGAACTATCGAAGCTTTGAAGCTCTCCTCAGCGCCGAAATGGCCAATGTGTCTTGCTTTTTGCTGTTTTGGCACCTCCGTTTTGTCGATTCAGCTGGCTCTCCGTCGCTTGGCTTCCTCTTCTGCGGAAACTGCAGGTAGCTGGAGCGGGGTAGCCCGTGAGATGGTATCTGTAAGACAGCTCTTCGGCGGTGAGGGATGGGATGCATGTGGCCGGGCGGCTGGAGGCTAGAGGGCGGCGGAGAAACAGACGGACGGCCACTGGACGAGGATACGAAGTCGAAGGCGGCGCCTGATAATGTCTGGTCCCGGGTGAACTCTCGATGAGGGTTATTTTTGTCGGAGGCTCTGTTTCCTCGCATCCAACACCTCCCGAGGCAATCTGGCCCCAAATTCGATTTCCCCTTGCTTCGCATCCAATCCTCCCGAGAGTTGCCCTCGTTGCTGCATCTTTGGCGCCATTGGAACATCGCCACATTGGTACCTGCCCATCGAGACAGCATCATCACCATCATCATCATCATCATCATCAATCGGCCACCACCAAACACCACCATCCGGATACATCCCAACCTACCCAAGATGCCTGCCATCGCGACGCTAGTCAACCCGTCCGTGCCGGAGGAGAAGAGCATTCTGCTCTTCTACAACACCAAGTCGGCCCAGCTCGGGCTGTCGCTTCAGCCGGGCGACAAGAGCAAGGGCGACAAGGTGTTCTTCGCCACGGACGAGGATGACTTCGACGGCCACATCCTCAACCCGTCCGAGCTGGGCGCGGCCACGTACCGGGGCCTCAACGTCGTCGTGGCCGTGACGAAGCCCCGGCTGGACGAGAGCTCGGAGCAGACGGTCAACAACATCTCCATGGTCAGCCCCGTGTACCAGAAGCTGACGACGACGTCGCTGAGCAACACCAAGGTAGACATGGCGTCCAGCGGCGACCAGGCCTGGGTATACTACCTCAAGTGGGTTCACTCTCTCGATTGCTTCGCCATCTTGCTCTTATTCTGTCCTTTGTCGCGTGTCTCTAACCTCCGTCTCTCCCTCCGTCCTTACCAACAGCGGCACCAACGCCCAAGACACCACCCTGAAGGAGTACGACATGGAGACGGGCGGCACGAGCACCTACCTCCGCAGCCAGGCGGTGCTGGTCGACTCGTCGCTGGGCTGCTACTACGACCCGTCCGACAGTTCGCGCTACGTGATCTTCCAGGAGGGCGTCCAGGGCCACCTGATGGAGTACAGCATCAACGACAACCAGAGCTGGAACATCGGCAACACCAACGACGCGCGCGACAGCACCACCATCGGCCTGTCGTTCGTCGATGGCAAGGTGTACCTGTACTATACCGACTCCAAGCTGAACCTGCGCCGCATCGTCAAGGAGGGCGGGCAGTGGAAGAAGCCCGACTACATCGAGGGCAGTCCCAAGGCCAACGCCACCACCCAGCTGTCGGTCTCGGCTGCCAACGGCCTGAACCACATCTTCTACGTGTCTCAGGAGGATCGGCCGGGTTCGTTCACGCATTTGAAAGACAAGCTTCTGTAGGAGGGTGGGCATTTAGGTAGCTTTCTCGGCCGGAATAGGCAAGAAGGGTGGCGAGGGGATGGGAGGTCGCTTGAGTGTGGTTAGTGCTGACGATGTGGTAGTTGTCGTCAATGATCAATCGATTCAGTAAATTTGGCCGGTCCGCTCTTTGTCTTCAACAACTATGTGTGCGGTGCGGTGTCCCTTTGTCCTTTGTCGTTGTTCTCAGATAGATACCTCTAGGTATGTACTAACAAGGCAATAAGGGATCACGAGGTTGACCCGAGGTGACCGGAAGCGGCAGCGCTTTAATTAATCGCGTTATTTGATAATAGGTCTTTACTGGAAACGGAGAAAGTAACGGTGTTGATTGACTGATGATGAAAAAGCTGCCGGGTTTGGAAACGAAGAAAGGAAGGTAGTGGGTTATTGACGACGAAAGACCCGCCGGGTCTGGGAACGAAGGAAGAGGGCGGCGCTTTGTTCACTGAATGGGAATCATCCTTCCTGCCTTTTTGAAAACTCGCCTGCTGTTAAAGCATAAAACCACGTCCATCCGCAATTTCAACGGCTGGTGATGCCGATGATGATGATGTCTACGACCTTACCAAACTGACGTGAACTTAAACCCCCCTCCTACTTATTCTCCTTCGTCGCAGAGAGGATACCTGCCTTACGTCCCTGGGCGCCTACCTACCTACCTTCCTTACCTACCTTCGTTACCTAGGTACTTGCCGTACCTACCTACCCTACCTACCCTACCTAGGTACCTAGTGAGCCATGAGCGACCCCAAAAAAGAGAAAGCACCGAGTGCTTTCATATCCACGTTCCTGCACAAGCATATCACCGTCCGGCTTCACACAGGACCCTGGGTGACCCTGGGTCCAAAAGAAAATCACGGGGAAAACATTCTTCGAGCAAAGGGGTCTGACAATATACCACGGCCCCAACCGGCCCTCCCCGCCGCCAGTTCCGGCCCCGCGTGAATGGTACACCAGAAGACGCGGCGGCCTAGGACGCCGAACACTTGAACTGTTTACGGAGCAGGAGTTGCTGGCTCACCTCGACGAACGCGAGAAGCGCATCGAGAGAGCGCACACCGCCGCCGCCGCCAAGGTCGCCAGACACGGCAGCGACTGGGACGAGGATGACTCAGAAGAAGAAGACTCCGGTAGCGATGATGAAGCATCGCCGCAGCGAGGCGACCATCAGATGGAGGCTGATGATCACAAGGCGCAGGAAGATGACGAGATGAAAGACGACGGCGACGACCAATCGAGAGGAGAGGAGTGGAAAACGGAGAGGAAAACGAAGCCGACGACGAAATGCGGGACGAAGACAAGGCCCCAGAAGCCAACGATGAGACTTCCGAAGACGAACACATGGGAAGCGTCAGTGATGATCAAGCCGAGGCTGATATCAACGCCCACCCCGGAGAAGGCCCAGCACGTCGGGTCTTCCTGATCGACGACGCTTGGACTAACGGTCGGGGAAAGGGCGTCCCCGAGTCTCCTCGCCCCTGGAGATTGAAGGTATACCAAGGCGCGGAAAGGATCCACGATGTTCGGCTGTGGGAAAAAATGCACATCTTGCAAGAAATCTCGGCGGTTGAGTGGCCGACACTGCAGCGGTGGAGCGACAAGGCTGCTAGCCTGGAGAGGGATAAAAGGGAACAAAGGACTGGGGTCAAACAAGAGATTGGGGGGTGGTGTGGGACTACTTTCTACCTCCCAGGAAGGCCAGCACGACCAGTGTCCAAGGATAAGTGGCAATGGCCATCAGCCCGAAATACAGCCCGCGTCGCCGCCGCCGCCACGGACTTGTCCGACAGCCTTGGAAAGATCTCGCTGGGGAAGAAGAGGCGACGCAACAGCAGCGATGATGAGGACAGTGACAACGACAACGACAGCGGCAGACGCCAGCACCGAAAACACGGAAAGCCAAGAGTGGCCTCCTCCTCCTCCGCCGCCGCCACCGCCACCGCCGCCGCCGCCGCCCCCTCCGTGGGTAGGCCGCATGGAAAGAGGCCGGACTCCCGCCGCCAGTCCAACCGCGAGGGCCTCACGCGACGTGCGGGATGGGAGTTCACCGAGACACGGGGCCTCGTCAAGGACAAACTGGAGTCGATGGGCGTACGCGTCAAAGACATGGCGCACGGCGACTTCCGCAAACTTCAAGTTTTGTCTTTTCGAGGCGAGACGAATAACCCCTGGAGCCACGCCAACGACGAATGGCGGGACATATCGGTCGACAACGTTGGGCGGATTTCGGCCTTCGTCGACCAGTACAGATACGTCGCCGACCGGTTCAAATGCCACAAGTTCTGCATGGACATCCACAACAACCACCGTGGCCGCCTCGACACGAACGACCCCAACGAGGACGGCTACACGGGCATCGAGGACTACGTCGTGGTCGAGTCCCAGTTCGACGACTGCTACACCGTCGAGGAGCTGTGCCCCCTGAGCAGATGGCGGGGCGGGAGCGGGAGCGGGAGCGGCGCCGACGCCGACCTGTCGCAACAGCAGCAGCAACAGCAGTGCTCGGTTCACTCTTACCGCCACAGTCGCCACAGCTCCCCGCGGATGGTGCTCTACCAGTCCGGGCCCAAGGACGACATCGACCTGGCGGCGGTAGAATGCGCGCGCGCCGAGTACGGGGACGAATGGGTGCCGAAGTACGAGCGAGTCGGGTGGATCAAAAACCTGACCGTGTGGCGGATCGAGTGCGCGAGGGGCCGGCCGTCGTGCGCGTGGGAGGACTTCCGCCGGGAGAAAGTCCAGGAGGACGGGATGCGGAAGCCGATGCCGGCCTCGTGGGCGGTGGCGCGCGACCTCGTCCGCTTTGCTCTGGCGCCCGTCCGTGGGCGGCGGCGAGAGGAGGAAGAGGAAGACTCCGGGCCCTGTCCCTGGCCCTGCCCCTTGCCCCACGCCATCTTCAACCCCAACCTGACCGCGTCCAGCATCCTCATCAGGCCGGACGGGTCCGGCTGGCCAGCATCCTGGACTGGTCGAACCTGACGGTCCTGCCCTTCGGCGCGTCGCTCAGCGGCGCGCTCTCCTGCCCGTCCTGGCTGGAATTGCACGACCCCGAGCTCATACCGTTTATCGGCGAGGACGCGCAGGAGATGCACCGGTTCGCGCTGCACTGCCTCGAGCGACAGACGCAGATGCCTGTCGACGGCGACGACGAAAAAGAGTGAAGAGGGAGCTGATCGAAGCCGCGCGTCTCGGCATCATGACATCTACGACGCAAGCGGGCCAAGACTTCTTCGCGAGGTTGGGCGCGAGTCCGTACGGGATTGGAGAAAGAATATTTACAAGGGGAAGGCGAAGATGGATCCCTTTTTCGAATCGACGCAGATGAGGATGGATGACGCTGAGATGTTGCTTTGGGAGTGGGTGCATTGGGGGGTGTCTTTTTCGCCGGCGTAAGAATACAATACCGTGTGTAATATAACAGAAAAAGAAGAAGAAAAAGGATTGAAACGAAGAAGGGGGAAAAGAAGAGGTCGTTGGGTGGCTGCGGTATAACAAACAGTTTGCAAGGTGTGGGGCGACGGTGCTGTTTCCGACCGCTAGGCGTGAATTTCTACTCATAATGTTATTAATAGTTAACATTTTTTTTTTTTTTGTTTTTTGTTGTTTTCCTCCCTGCAATTATCGATCGAAGCATAGTTCTTTGCAGCCAAGTAAGTAGCGGTACAGCACAGTTGTCAATATTACTCGGCAAAAGTCAGACGCTATGCAGTCCGTCGATGCGGCCGCCGTAGTGTGCTACGAGAACAGGTGAGCTGCCGGACCCGTCGCATCGTCGAGGTCGCCGTCGCCGTTTTGCAACGACGACATCGTCGGTCCAACAGGTTATGGTGTCGCTGGAGATTCTGGGGCATGTATGACATCCATAACCTTAAAAAGAGTTTACACGAAAACGATCAGTGATCCGGGCTCCATTATTCTTCTTGCTCTTCCCCTCCTGCCTGAGCTCGGTGCCCCGGCCATGGAGATAGGCACAACGGGTAATTACTTGCCACTCTAGGGTGGGCGAGAAGCTGATCGACCAGGTCTCTCGTGAGGTTCGCGGCTATCAAGACTCTTGTGGCGGGCTTCCCGTCGACGAACAGCGGTTCGACGTATGGGTTGTTCACAACGGACCGCGCCTTGAGCCAGAGCTCGATCGACTGGACATGCTCGTCCGTGACAGGTGTGATCACCCAGCCGATATATCCCGCAGGCAGGTGGAACAAGCCGCTGGGCGTGTAGGGCTGCATGTTTTTGACCTGTGGTCACCAGTGGGCACAGTGAGCATCCCTTCCCGAGGAATAAAAGAAGGGTGGACACCTATGTTGGTCGGAGAACAACTTTCATGCGTGCGTGCCGCCGAATCGATGTTCGGTTGCATGCTCCTTCCGTCGTGATAACGTACCTTGGGCATGGCGCGGATATTCTCGGCCTGTGCATCGGTGAGCTTTGCAGAGATGGCCCACGCATCGTGGAGATTGCGCGGAGCACACATGGCGGCCAGTTGGTCGCGTACCGCTTGGTCGTGAGCCTCGTGGGGCACAATCTCCCAGTACGGGCCATGGATTGTTGAAGCGGCGTCGTTCTCATCCATCTCTGCATCCATCTCCATAGCGGTGCCATGCCCGTCGTCGTCGTGAGGAGTTGTGGTGGCTTCTGATGAGGGCACCAACCATGACGGCTGCTCTTGCTGCTGCTGCTGCTGCTGCTGCTGCTGCTGCTGTTGCTGTTGTTCAATAGGGTGCTCGCGACAAATTGAAAGCTGAGCCACGCCAGCGGAAAGCACTCCCTAGGCACTTCCGTCGAGTGGCTGCTGCTGATTCTGCTCCTGCTGGTACGGAGACGGCATGGAAGGGGGGTCCCGCTGCGAATGTCGGTCGTTCCTGGAATCGGGAGCCATCGTTTTTTTTTTTTTGCTGCTGTCGGTGCTGTCGGTGCTGCCGATGCTGCTTTCTTGGTTTTCGAGCCTCAAAAGTAGAGGTAGGGATATTGGGGGATGATGCTTTCGAGGGAGAAGGTGGGAAATCCCGTTGCTGGTGATTGCAAACTGACTGACACGCACAACGAACGGGCGTTGTTGAGGCGACTGGGCAGCTTGAGGAGGGGTTGGGCCTGGCTTCGGACGGTCACCCCGCCCCA
Source organism: Ophioceras dolichostomum (assembly GCA_003049485.1). Taxonomy (NCBI): domain Eukaryota; kingdom Fungi; phylum Ascomycota; class Sordariomycetes; order Magnaporthales; family Ophioceraceae; genus Ophioceras; species Ophioceras dolichostomum. The sequence goes on along the minus strand of PYST01000371.1, from coordinate 24,626 downwards.
CCTACCTCTCGGCCGAACCCGATGACGTCGAGCGACCACGGACGCCGCCAGTAACAGTAGATACCTATGCTTAGCACGCCAGCTTCTTCCCCGGTGAACATCTCTGTTGAGAGAAAACACTAAATAACTCGCATTCTTCATGGACTACCTCCGTCCCTACCTACCTAGCTACCTAGCTAGGTAGGTAGGTACCTAGGTACCTACTGACCCTGAGCTACCTACCTACTAACAATCTACACACTAATCAACGGCGCAGCGACATACATATTCTCAAACCCATTCCTCACCCTCTTCGGCATAGCCGCCATCTTCCCCGACAACTTCTCGCTCGCCCATCCCAGCGCCTTGGCCCAACCGCTCACGAACCCGGCCTGGCCTCCTCCATCCACCCCACCATCAGGGTCGCCCACCCCGAACCCAGGCGTCGTCCACGTACTCTTCACAGCCGCATACTGCTTCGACACCTCCCCCTGATCGTCGCCCGAGAAAGGCTCGGCCGGCTCCCACAGGCGCGACACTGGCGAGGGGCTAGGGAACGGCCTCTCGGCTGTCAGGCGCTGGAGGGACGCGTCCTTGATGTTGTAGACTGGGAAAGGGTCGCGGGACTTGCGCGGGGGAGGGGCGGTGATGAGCACGCCCATCAGCAGGGGTATCGAGCCGTCTGACGCGTTGAGGAGGGTGGCGATGTTGTTGTCTCGTTTCAGGTTGGGGTCCTCGTTTATGTTGTCTGTTTGTTTTTGCCGGTTGATGACAAGGCAAGTGAATGGGATCGTATTGGTTAATTGACCGCTTTGGGTACCTACTTCGCTGGACGAGGAGCAAGAGTGGAGGGAAGGGGACCTGGAGGGGAAATGGGAAGAGAATGGAAGAGGATAGAGACAAAAAGGACTTACACTTGGCCCACAACCCCCTCGGCACGCTCTTAACATGCTCCTCAAACCGCCACCCCAGCTCTCCACCAGAAACGCCATCCTGCGAGAACTGCACCGTGAGCGTCGACGACATCGGGCTGAGCAGTCGCATCGGCTTTCCGAACACGTCCACACCCTTGCCCTCGTCGCCGTACGTCATGACCAGCAGCGTCTCTTCGTTGTCCTCGTCCGAATCGGGGACGAAGTCGCCGATCCGGTCCAGCCTCACCTCGTTGATGGCCATCTTGCACCCGATCACGAACGAGAAGACGCCGCCCCGCACGGTCCAGACCGGGTTGGGAGGCTTCTCGGGCGAGTCGGACGAGTTCATCAGGCCGGTCTGGGCGAGGAAGTCGTGGCCTTCGTTATTGGGGCGTGTCGGGATTGAAGAGGAGGAGGCTAGGGTAGCGACGGGAGCTGCGACGGCGCGGGAGACCGAAGGACTGACGATCTCCTCGTCGGCGTCTTCCTCGTCCTCGTCCTCCTCCGCCTCGCGCTCCGCAGCAGCCACGGACGGCAGCGCAGCGGCAGCAATTCCCCTCGGCCCCACGGCGGCAACAGGCTTCTTGCCCGACTCGCTGGCCTGCAGCACGAGCTCGTAAAACTCGACAAGCCCCACCGGCAGCGGTCCCTCGTCGTCGTCGCCAAAGCTGATCGTGAAGCTGCACACCCACAGATCGACCTCGACGCGTCCCGCAAGCGGCGGCCCCCACAGGTCGAGCCTGGCCGAGACCTCGGCCTCGAGCGTGAAGCTCGTGAACCACAGGTCGATCTCGATGGCCACCCCGACGCTCACGCCCGCGGACGCCAGGAAGTGGAACGGCTTGTAGTTGATGAGGAAGTCCGCGAAGGCGTCGAACCACGCCTTGATGGGCCCCGCCTTGAACGTGGCCCTCAGCCTGCCGCCTCCCATGCACGCCTTGGGGGTGATGGCGAAGTAGGCCTCCCCGCGAATGCTCAGGAACTTGCCGAGCGTCCAGGATATCGCCAGCCGGGGTGGGTTGGGGTAGCCGATGGGCACGGCGAAGGCCTGGTGGTAGCCGCCGAGCGTGAAGACGAACTGGCCGGTGAGGGACGGGTCGGCCCTCGGCGCGTCGAACCAGTAGTACAGCGCGGCGCCCCCCGTAAGGTTGCAGTCCGGGTGGAAGATGTAGCTGCGCGGGGACAGCTGGGCCTCGGCCTTGAACACGCCGTACTCGAAGTCGACGACGACCATGATGCCCAGCTCGACGTGGCTGTACTTCAGTGGCGCCTTGGCGAAGGGTATGTCGATGACGGCCACCGCGAGGATCACGAGCTGCACGCCGCTGCCGAACCGCACCATCACGACCGTGTCGAGCGCGATCATCTGCAGGGCCGTCACCTTCATGCCGACCGCAACCCAGAACCGGTCGTTCTCGGGGTAGAACCAGCCGTCCGGGCCCGGGTCCGTCAGCTTCTGCAGCGCCTCCAGCGCGTTCTCGGCGCCCGCGACGCTGGCGTCCGACGCGACGAACGGGAAGTCGGCGATCTGCTCCGGTCTTGGCAGGCGCACGGCCGAGTTGTAGCCCACACCCCCCGTGATGCCCGCGATCTCGGCGAACTCGAGCGTGATCAGCGGGCCGTTCAGCTTCGCGAACACGAAGACGCTCGTGAACTCGGGCCCGTTCTTGGGCTTCGCGGCGCCGTAGAACCCCGCGGCCATGAACTGGTAGGGGACGAACCCCACGACGAGCCCTCCGGCGTAGTAGTCGAGCTCGCCCGTGTTGCCGTGCCGGATCAGGCCCGCGATGGTCAGGGGCGGCTTCGAGAACGCGCAGGCGAGGCCCTCGATGTCGACGTCCAGGTCCGGCGCGGAGGTGAGGGACTCGAGCCCGACGCCGATGCTGAAGCCCATCAGCTTGAAGGCGAGCGGGCCCAGGTCGAAGTTGGCGTCGAACTGGATGCGGATCTTCTTGTTCTTGTACTTGAGGCCGATGTTGCTGATGGACAAGGGGCCGGCCTTCTTCTTGTAGGGCGCTGTGGCCGACGGGCCGGCGGCGTCGTCTTCTTTCTCGGGCGTTGCTGCTGCCGCCGCTGGTGCCGCGAGGGCATGGCTGTCGGAAGGAGAAGGGCCCGCGAGGCGGGCTGGCGCAGGGGCAGGCTTGGCTCCTTCAGAGTCGGCCGCGGGCTTCATGAACTGGTACGTGATCAGGCACGACCTCGTGCCGGCGTCGTCCTTGGTGATGACGGCCACGTGACAGCCCGCGGCTAGGAGCAGGTCTGCGGGGGTGGGGTCCTTGAACTTGTCCTTGACGATGAGCTTGTCGGCTATGGCCGTGTTCAGCTGCTTGAGGTCGCGCCTCGTGAGGCCCGCGACGCGAGCGGGTGCGTTCTTGTCGGCCACCGTGCCCTTCGCGGCGGGCGGAGGCGGGTCCTGCACCCACACGAAGTACATCTGGTCGAACGGCTGGGTGAGGTCGCCGATGAGGGGCACCTCGACCTTGAAGGGCAGGGCCATGAGCGCGACCTTCACGAGACGCTTGGGTGGGGCCGTGACCCCCCAGTCGCTGCTGTGGAGCTGGGCGAAGATGAGCTGGAGGTCGCCCAGACGGAGCTGCACGACGAGGTGGAACGCCGTTACGGGCGCCTTCTCGTCGCCGGCATTGCCACCATCGCCGGTGCCAGCGGCGGCAGGAGCGATAGTGTTCAGCTCGTTATTGCTGCTGCTACTACCCTCACCCCCCTCCTCATCCTCCTTATCGTCGTCGTCGCCATCGAGCGTCTTCTTGCTGATGTCGATCCGCAACGCGTCGCTGTCCTCACCCACAAACTTCGTATTGCCTATAAAGTCGGGCAGGTCGAGCGTGTCGGCGCTCAGCATGGACTTGATCACGTCCCTAATGGTGGTCTCGCGATCCTGCGGGTTGAGCGTCGCGAAGAACTCCCACCCTTTCTTGTCGTAGTGGTACTTCAGGTTCAGCTCTAGCGACGCGATCAGCAGCTTTCCCATCAGGGTGAAGTCGCTCGTGGCGGACTGGGTGGCCTTGCCGGTTCCGCCAGTCCCGGTCCCCCCGCCACTTGTGGTAGTGTCGACGCCGACGTACGTGTACTCGACGGTGATGTTTTCGATGGCGATCGAGTCGATCAGCGGCATGACGTGGTCCCTGGAGTCCTTGTCGAAGAACTCGGCCAGCGTCGAGGCGTAGAGCCCCGTGAGCGACGCCTTGAGGTGCCACGTCTTCACCGAGGAGTCGTAGTTCAGAGCGCCCGACAGGAGGGCCGTGGTCTGGTTCGTGGACGACTCGCTGGGCGTCAGGCCCGCGCTGATCAGGAGGTCCAGCTTGAACGACTTGCTCTCGCCCCACTCGAAGGCGGCGTCCAGCTCGAGGTCGCCGAGGTAGGGCTGCGGGATCGACGACTTGGTCCTCGTCTCCGTGTCCTTGAGCGAGGTTATGGTGCCGCCGATGGCGAAGCTCTGGTTGGAGAGCTCGAGGTAGGCGCGCGTGATGACCGTGGGGACGCGGTCGGGGATGTTCTCGATCGAGTCGACGCCGGGGATGATGCAGGTCAGGTCGATGAACTTGGCCGGCGTCGGGTTGATGACGGGCAGCAACACCGTCCAGGGCTCGAAGTAGGGCGAGAGGTCCGCCACCAACAGGCCATCATCGTCGTAGTCGTTCCAGAACCTGCCGCTGAGGGTGCCGAAGCCACCGCTCTCCGCGTTCCAGTCGTACGAGAGGAGGAACGCGGCGGGAGGCTGGCCTTCGCGGCTCCCGAAGCTGGCCAGCGCCTCGACGTCGAAGCTGAACTCGGACAGCGTGGGGTTATCCGCGTTCACGTTGGTGTCCAGACCGATTCTGATTCGACGAAGGCTGAAGCTCGTGATGATCTTGTCGCCGCTCTCCTCCTTGGATAACATGTTGCCCACGAAAAACTCCATGGCGGAGTCTCCGGAGATGCTGGCAAGCCATTGCAGGAGCCCCTGAAACGCGTTGGGGGTGTCTTTGACCAGGAAGGTGAGGCTGATGTTCCCCGCCCCAAACTCGACACTGGCCTGCAGGTTGACGGCAGTGGCTGCGGATTGGGCCTTGGCCGAACACTCGATGTTGAAAATGAGCTCTCCTTGGTCGACGGCCAGCGTGCCCCGCTCGGTCTGGGCCTGGATTGACCTCTTGTTGCAGACGAGATCGGCGCTGTTGATCGTGAGACCAGGCAGCGCCATGCCCAGGAGGGCTCCGAGCTTATCCACGACCGGCAGGCGGAAATACAGTCGGACTGTGGTCTGGTTGGCGATCCCGGGGACGAACCACAGCGCGTTGCGATTGGGCTGCTGTCCCTGGGCCGGCTTGTCCAGTGTGGCGGTCATGTTCGTGATGGAACCGGGCATGAAGGCGGCCATGGCAGAGAGCCCCGCGAACTTCATCAGCTCGGAGACTTTGGTGCTGATCCCGGTCGTGCGGGTGAAGTCCAGCCCCAGAGTGAGCATACCGCCCTTGGAGTCGATGCCCGGGACGGGGATGCGAGGCCCACCCGACACCAAGGTGCCGAAGGTGAAAAGGAGCACGCTCTGGGCCGAGCTGAAGGCCATGGGCCACGGAGCCGGGAACTGGACGACGAAGTGACTGATGTTCCGCGACGCTGCAGGGGTCGTCGCCTCGCCATCCATCCGCAGCGATACCACGGCACCCGGGCCGAGGCGCGCAAACCATTTTCCTGTCTCATCGGAGGCGTCAAGGGGAGTGTCGGTGGTGTTGTTGGGTGTGTCCTTCAGGATGAGCACCTTGGACTTGTTGAGGGATGCGATGAAGGTGTCGGTAGCGCTGCCGGCGTCGAGCACCCTGATGGTTTCGCCGGGGACTTGGCCAGCACTGCTGGCGTAGATGGAGTAAGGCATCCTCGAATCTTCCAGTCTCCAGGTCTTGGGGAGTCAGTTGATGGTCCGGCAGTCGTACCGGAAGACGACTCTGGTTGAGCCGCCTCGCTTTCCGAGGAGCTGCTGCCGTTGGGACCCCCTGGTGACGGACGGTGTGTTGTTGTGCGGTGCTGTGAAGCGTTCCGGCCCTTGCGATACAAAATGATGTGCACCTAGGTAGGTAAGGTCGTTCACACGTAGCTGAGGCTATTCAGAGTCGCCCAAGCGAGTGCTGGGCATGACTTGGCCGAGGCGAGCCGGTAAGGGTATTCGAGTATCCGGCCACTGGCAGCAGGTTGCCGTCGCTGTCAACATACACTTTCTCTGGCCGCGCAGCTAGACCGCTAAGATTCGTCTGTACGGGTTGCTCGAGGCAGGCACGGGGGCTCAGCATCGGCCATGTCCTTCATCAGATCTCTCCAATCCTCTTCAGGACTCTTCGCTCCGGCACCCCGCGACCATTGGCAGCTCGGTACTAAGGGATTAGGTAGGTAGTCTCAGAATCTCAAGCGCTTGCCTAGCCGCCTTCCCGCCGCGCCCCTCACTTTTCCCTTTCCGCGATAATACGACAATGTACTCCACTTGGAAGGAAGGGGAAGGAGGGGAAAGGAGAGGTACATCGCAGAGAGTAGAGGTACAAAAAGGCCGCGATGACTGCCGCCGGCACCCTTTGGACTGCTGAGCTGCTTCCGAAACAATAATTCCATGCAGTCTCAAGCCCCCGGATCCAAACGGGTTAGTCCTGCGGTCTCGAGCGGTCTGTTCCCACCTGAGATGCCGCCTGAGCTGCCGTCTCGCCGCCGGCTGGAGTCTCGGCCATTGCTGCGGGTGACATCCTCTGCTTTCGTCGTTGGTCAGCCACGTCAGCAGCAGCAGCAGCAGCAGCAGCAGCGTCCAAAAGCCGGGCGAGAACTTGTGAAGTCAAGCGGGACACGGGATCTTTTTCGGGCTGGCTGGCTGACTGCGATTAATCTCGTGCTTCTTGGTCTCCTTGCGTTGCATGCTCACCGCTCTCTTCTTCTCCTATGACCCGCTCGGATTGGCGTCGTTTGAGGCTTTTGGGCAAGGCAAGTGTACGTCCGTATCCCCGGATGTGTCGCCGTGTTTTCGCCATTCAGCTGGCCGGAAGCATGTGGTGGCGCTCTGGGATGTAGGAAACGCACGGATTGAGGGTCTCGTACAGCGCCAAGGTTCCATCCAGTGGAGCGGCATGCTTGCTGCAGGGCCCATTTCACACCAGACACCAGACTGAACTAGGGCTGGAAATACGGCCACGCCCAGGGAGCGGGCGGCCAACAAGGTGCGGGTACTGCGGGGTCGAATGCAACGCCCAGACATTTTCAGCCCCGAAAACTTCCTGCGACGGCATCATGCACTCCTCCCTCATCACTTTTTCCATCAATATTGTCCAAGACAGTCTAATACGCCGTGGCCAGAAGCGCCTGAACTATCGAAGGGTGGGAGGCAATCGACATTCGGGCACGGAATTATGCAGTTATCGCGATGCGGCGACTGCTTCTTCGTCTGCTGGTCTGGAGGACGCAGGCTGCAGGCGGTGGGTGGCAGGGCCAGTCGTGTTCGATGGCGAGTGAGTCGCTGCCCTCCACACTCTCGCTGTTCTGTCTGTCTGCTCTTAGAGAGGGGCTACGCAGAGGCGGTGATTGACCTGCATCAATAGGTTGGTAGACTGGTGCGCTGAAGTAGAGAGAGAGAGAGAGAGAGAGAGAGAGAGTCCATGTCCTGTTACCTCAAGCCGTCACCGTTGGGCAACACTCTGATGCCCCGTTTACCCGGAAACCTTCGACGAAGAGTATCCACGAAGAGTCCTGCAGATTTTTTTCTGGATTCCCAGTGTACTAGCGCATACTGCACGCCATATCGTCCCCTATAAGGCGGGACCCATCACAGAAATACGTGCGGTGCGAGACACGAGACGTTGCAGGCTCTGATACGGCCTCTAGGTGCTTTTCTCTACCTCACCCGTCTTATTCCTTCTGGTCGGGGAAAGGAAGGAGCTGTCTGTTAACCAGTTGATGGCAGCAGTAAGTACCAGTTAAGCATCACTTGATATCATAGTGGAAGACAGGCCCAGCTGTCCCATCAATCTCCTTAGCCCTCCATCTCACTTATCACAACCCACAAAACATTGAGCGCCATCATCGTCATCATCATCCATGGCTTCCGGCACCAGCAGCGACCCGGTCCTCGTGCCGGTGCAGCTCGAAGCCTTCGTGCTGAACCCGGCCGTGTGCGGCACCGGCGAGCCGGATGACAAGGGCGCTCGCATCGCGCCCATCACGCAGCCCAACTACACCTTCCTGCGGCTCGACAATTTCCTGCTGCAGAGTGATGTCCAGAACCATGCGGACCTCCACAGCTCGGCGCCCGCCGGCATGAACTCGCGGCTGACGGACCTAGGTGCTCGTCCACCGAAGCCCCTCCGTCACCGACACGGCGTGTACCTCCACTGGAGTCTGCCTCGCTGCTACCGCTCCGGTCTGGCCGCGTCCGATGCGGCGCCGGCCGAGCGTCGCAGGCAGGACCGGCTCAAGCGTGGCATGGACGCCCCGGAGCTATCAGGCGGTAGAGCTCCGTCGCCAGCAGCAGAAGCAGCAGCAGCAGCTACCGAGACGACGACGACTCCTGAGTTCATCGAGCCGCCGACGCGGTGGCTCGTCGTCCGCAAGCTTGAGACGGACAGTATCCAACCCGCGTCGGCCCGGCCGTATTTCCAGAACAAGGAGTGGCAGGGCTGGGTGATCGAGAGCGACTACCTCTGGTCGCTGGACAAGATCCCGCTGGACATGGACCTGCAGACCGACATGGCGCCCTTCGTGGTCGGCCAGCCCGGAGCCAAGGTCAACATCGAGCAGCAGGCCGAGGTGTTCATCGGGCGCAAGTACCCGCTCGAGGAGTGGTCCGAGAAGCCGCGCGAGCCCAACCAGCCGCCGCCCCCCAACATCAGCCTGCTCCGGAGCAGCAACCAGCTGTTCGCCGACTTCCAGATGCACAACGCCAACGTCTTCAGCATGCTGGACAACTTCAGCTACGGCGGCGACCCGAAGAAGGGCGTGGAGCCCAGCTACCTGAGCTCCGCCCGCGCCAACTACTACCTGATCGGGTGGCACTGGAAGCCCGAGGCCGATCCGCTCTGGCGCTCCGGGAGGACCGGCGCCTTCACGCACGCCGAGAGCCTCGAGGCGCTGATGATGGCCATGGTGGGCGGCCAGGGTGCCGCCTCGCCGCCCGAGGACTGGCTCGCGGACCGGACGCAGCTGCGGCTGATGTGCCACGGCGCCATGTACGGCGTGGTGTGGGACCACGAGCACAAACCCGAGGACGTGCCGGCGGACCGGTTCGCGGCGCGTCTCCGAGACCAGGACGTGGCCGCCATCTCGGTCGGCACGACGCCCATGGACGCGCTGGTGTCGTACTGCAGCGCACGCAAGGGCAAAGGTAGCGACCCGCCGTCGATCCACAAGATGGAGGAGGACATCTTGGCCATCTACTCGCTCCTGCACGCCCGCGACGACGGCGTCGAGGCCCAGCGCGAGGCCAAGGACACCGTCTACAACTGGGCCTTCTCGCGCTCGGCGGGCGGGACGCACTTCTTTCTGTCAGGCGAGGACGCCGAGGGGAAGCCCGTGAAGCCGAACCCGGAGGCCGTCAAGAAGCTGCGTGAGCTCAACCAGGCGCAGACGATGCTCGATGCCTGCAACCGCACGCTGCTGCAGTACCGCTGGGACATGTTCTCGTGCTGGTGGAAGTACGTCAGCGACGTGGGCAACAAGAAGGACGAGCTGCAGAACCAGCAGTTCAAGCGCGACGCCGACGCCATCACGGCCAAGATCGACAGGCTTGCCGCTCGCGTCAGCCAGTTGGATGGCATTGTCAAGGCGCTGCAGACTGAAGCCGAGGCGGTACCCGGGGACGGCAATGTCCTGGCCAACGCGAAACCGGGCACGGAGCCGTTCTTCTTCCGAGGCCGCGACCCGACCGTGCTCGTCGGCGGCATCGAGTCCGGCTGGGCCGTCGACTACATGGACAAGCTCAACATCCGACTCCCGTCGCTGGTCATAAACTGGCTTGAAACTGCCGACACGGGAATGTTCTGGCTTCCTCCCGGACTCGAGGCGTTCCTGCCGGTGCTGCTTCCAAAGCTGCCCACAGAGCTTCGCGCCGCCGGGAAGGACCTCCTGACTGAGTTCCATCTGCTCAGGCCTGAAGGAACCTTCGCGCCCTCTGAGGCGACGACCGCCGATGGCCTACCGCCAGCGCCGCCAGTGCCGCCAGCTGGGAAGGCGTTCCCGCAGTTCCACGATCCCAAGGGCAGCGGCGGTCGTTGGAGAGACCAGTGGGGCAACCGCCAGCCGTTCTTCCCCCTGTACGCAGAGTGGGAGGCCGAGTACACGCACGTACCCTGGGACTACTGGAAGCTGGACGAGCAGACGGCCCGCTTGTCTGCCAACAAGATGGTCCGCTACGGCGTCACGATTCCGTCCGGTAAACCTCTGTGGGAAGAGCTCGGGCAGCGCGGCAAGCCCGACACGCGCAGACTCTCCGGCAGGGTGCTGATGCTTCCGCAGCCCAGCTTCTCGCTTCAGGCCAAGGTGCAGCAGCTCTTCACCAACACGCCGCCGGCTGTGCTGGACAAGTACCTGCCCAAGGAGGACCGCGACCAGCTGCTAGCCAACATCGGGCAGCTGGCGTACCTCTCGTCGCCGCTGTCGGGCTTCACCGACGGCCTGCTCACGCTCTCCCAGGGCAGCCACCTGAAGCCCGAGAACAAGACGGTCGGTGCCGACGGGGCGGTCAACAGCGAGGCCATCTCGGCCGCCGTGTTTGAGGCCGCTGGCTTCTCGGCCAAGACCGTCGCACGCATCAACAACAACTCGGCCCTGACGCCCTTGGCGGCTCGCACCCGCTTCGAGGACAACGGCTACTGCCCCTTCAAACCCGTCACGCACGGGCAGTTCCAGTTCCTCAAGCTCAACATCATCGACAAGTTCGGCCAGACGCTCGTGTGCATCGACCCGGAGCCCAAGCCCACAGGCCCGGACCCGATCTACCCGTGCATCAGCGACTTCTATGAGCCGCAGCTGATCAAGTACCAGGAGGAAGACCACGCCAACACGGTCCTACAGAACCGCGAGAAGCTGTGCGAGTACCTGCAGCTGCCCCCCTCGATCAACCAGAACGCCCGGCTCAACGCCTGCTTCGTGCGGCGCACCGCCGACGACCCTCCCGAGCTGCGCGTCACCGGGATCCCTAACCCGGCGACCTGGCGTCCCGCGACCGAGTGGGAGAACCCGATCTGGGGCTGGGTCATCACCAACTACGCCGACAACGGCATCCAGCTGTTCTACGGCGACGGGACCTTCTACCGCGAGCTGCGGTTCGGCGGCGCGGGCGGCACCATCGCCTCTCCTCGCTGGGAGCCGTTCGCGCCCGACAAGGGCACCAACGCGTCGCCCGACCGGCAGGCCGACACACGCCAGCTGGACCTGCTGGTGGAGCGCCTCTCGGACAAGGACTACCTGACGGGGTTCTGGCACATGATCGTCACGGCCCAAGACAACCTCCCTCCGGCCCCGACGTCGTACGCGCAGTTCCTCAACGCGATCGTCGGCAAGCCCCTCGCGCTCGTCAACATTGGTTTTAGTCTCGAGCTCGACGCTCCCCCGCTGGTGATCCAGTCCACGAACTCGGCCGTCAACAAGCCGGAGCGCATGCTGCTCCCCCCCGCGCGATCGGACGACAAATCCAAGCACTACCGCTTCCAGGTCCGGCTCGGCAACCGCGAGGCCGAGCGCGACGGGCTCGTGGGCTACTTCGACACGACCTCGCTCACGACGCCGTACGCGGCCGCGTCGGACGTGCTGGACCTGGGCCACATCAACACCTTCTTCGCGCCCTTGCCTTCTGCCGATCCAAGTCAGATCCCGCCCCTCCGCCGCCTCACAACAGAAACCTACCCGACTTTCACCGCCTTCCACCAAGCCCACCTCTCCGAAGACCGCGACGTCTCCCCGCTCGCCTTCAGCGATCGGCGCAACTCGCGTCTGCAAGTTTACGGCGCCGTGATCGAACCCTTCACGCCCCTGCACGCCTACTCCTCTATTTTACCTCCCTCCTCCCTCCAGCTCCCCTCCTGGACGTGGCAGGGCGCGCTCAACAACATGACGGCCTTCTTCCACGCGGGTCCCATGACTCTCACCGAGGATGTCCAGCCCTACAACGCCGCGCAGTTGCTGACGACCCAGAACTGGCGGGATGTGCCCACCGTCGCCGTGGGGCTGCACGCGCTGAAGGGGACAGAGTGGAACTGGCTGCAGCCTTATGATCCGGAGAGCGAGGGCGCGGCGGCCGTGGCGCAGAGCACAGGACTGGGCGTCGAGACGCTGTTCAATGCGTATGGGGTGGAGATGAAGGGGAGTTTGGACAAGCCGGGCTTCCAGCAGGGGCCGTATACGGCGGTGGAGGGGTTCTTGCAGTTGAGAAATCCGGTTATGGCTGAGAAGGTTGGTGGGGAGGGAGCTTGATGTGGAGGGGGGGTGAAGGGCGGGGGAAGAAAGGGGGGTTTTTCGTTTCTCGTAGTCTCGTCAATCATCAATCCAGTGCTTCTCGCTAGACTTTTTTTCTTTCGGGTTTTTATTTGCAGATGCCAGCCCTCCGAGGTCAGTACTCCGCCCCGTTTGCCCATTGTTTCCGGCTCTCAATCAAATATCACGTAGCGTCCGTTGCTGGTTCAACGCCGAGTGCCAGCCCCGAGCTAATAGGGGGGCGGGAATGTGGCTTGAAGAATACGTACGCAATGGGGCGCCACGCCCCAGAGCACGATATGCTAGCTATTACTCGTTCTGTGTTTGCGTTTCCTCTCTTTAACCTCACATTCAAGCGCTGGTTCCTTGTACCTAGCCGCTCGGTAGTCGCTAGCACGTCTTATGCCCCTCGGAGGCAGGGATCTCGGGCAGATTCCGACTTCAGACGTTAAATACATCATCATCATCATCATCATCATCATCATCATCATCATCATCATCATCATCATCATCATCATCATCATCATCATCATCATCCGTTGCTGGTTCGGTACTTGTACCCGACCTCTTTGGCCAGCCAACAGACCCCAATGCCGAAAAGGGCCAGCCCAGGGAGACGGTGATGAGTCGACGGCGCATACATTGTGCGCCCTCTGGTAGGTATAGGGTATCTATACTTGGTATATATATAATGCGGCTCATTCGTCGTTCACGATTCTCGCCCGGTGCTTGTGGCCTCTTGGGTTCACGTGATCCGAAAGTCTCCATTCAGAGAAGTGCGGGGATTCAGGGGTTAGGCCGAGAAACGCGCTGCTGCATCTCGCACGCAGCAGTTGGACTCGCCCCCTCGTTGACACTCAACCGCGGCTGGCTGCCAATTACAACGTTACTCCTGTCAACATGTGTGGTTTCGATTTCGCAGTACCCTAAAGGAGTATCTCCGAATAGCCTACATAAGCCGTCGCTACGCCGGTGCCCTCGCTTGGCTCACTTGCCGAAGGCGCCAAAGGCGTGTCATCATTCACCGAAAAATCATCAATCACTCACCAGCATCACCACTACCACCACCAGAGCGATGTCGGACCCAGCAACCTCAGCGACGCCCAACGGCGTTTCCCAGCAGAAACAACAACAAGAACAAGAATACCCACCAGTCCAACCAGGCACCCAAATCTACGCCGATTCATCCCTCATCTACTCCTACCACCGCATGTGCATGCCGCTCAGCCCCACCACCACCGTCGACGCAATCTTCTGCCTCTGCAGCCTCGACATCCGCGTGGCGTCCTACGCCGCGTCCCTCTACCTGCGCGGTTTTGCGCCCTTACTCATCTACTCCGGCGACAGTGGCGCGCTCACGGCGGGCCGCTTCTCCAAGCCCGAGGCGCTTGCCTTCGCGGACGTGGCGCTCTCGATGGGCGTGCCTGCCTCCGCGATCCTCACCGAGCCGCGCGCCACGAACACGGGCGAAAACGTGCGGTTCACCCATGCCCTCCTGCAATCGAAGAGTCTTGCTCCTAAGAGCTTCGTGCTGGTTCAGAAGCCGTACATGGAACGGAGGACGTACGCCACGTTCGTGAAGCAGTGGCCTGGGGAAGCTGCAGAGTCGACACCGGAGTTCACGGTGTCGTCGCCCCCTCTGAGCTTCGACGAATATCCGGACGCCGATAACCCAAGGGATCTGGTGACGAGCATTATGATTGGCGATCTGGTGAGGATAAGGGAATATCCGAAGATGGGGTTCCAGATCGAGCAGGAGATTCCGGATGACGTGTGGGAGGCGGGACAGAGGCTCATCAAAGCTGGGTTCGGGAGGCACTTGCCCTAGGTGAATGTCCGGCGGGCGGTCTCGCAAACCGCAGATGGGAGGCGTGAAGTCCTTCAGGCCAGAGCTTCCGGGTCAGCGAGAGCTTGTCATGACCTTGAAGGTTGCTGAGGTCACTAACTTCGTATAGAAAGACCGCCATAGAGCTTTTTCCAAGGCATTACTAGACTTCAGTCGGTGAACCCTGTTCTCGCGGCGGAAAAGAAATAGGGGATACCTTCGACGTTACACTATGTATTGCAAGCCGATTGCTTTTTCTGTGACAGAATCGTCTTAAAACGTCTAAATAAGCTTAATGTGGTGCTTTGTCACGAGCGCCTCGACGTACTCACTCGAGGCGGGCCGCCCACTACCCGGATTCCTCAACTCGTCGCCCGGTACACCACATGGGCATTCAACTTTTCCGGTAGGTGCGCTGGCACCAAGCACATGATAGATCGATAGATCCCATCTAGGTATTTCTGTTACCCCTCAGAGATATCCTAGCCAGCAGGATGGGCATGGCACTTCACAATAACCATCACATCATCGGACGGGTCACGTCGATCCAATACCCTTCCTTCACCTGCACCTTCGCCTTGCTTACCCCACCTTTTTCCTATCCGCCTCTCCGCTTCTCGTTGCGATAGGTCCATCATGGATGTGCGGTGATGCAGGACAACTTCGGCGCACTGACGAATAGCTCTCCCGTTTCAAACGGCCGAAACATCAAGCTTCCCTGCCTGCAAGCACAGCAAAACATCAGACGCCCCGCACACGCCCACTCGTCCCCCACTGTTGATATGTCCCTCCCAGCCCAGTCAACCAGGCCTGGACGCCTTGCCACATCGTGTCGAACGCAGCCATGTCGGCCGACTCCGGATCTTCCGCAGGGATTCTAGGAGGGAAAAGGACGGATTCGGGAGGAGCCTGTCAGCGCGCAGCTAAATGAACTGGGTCGCTCAAAGCTGCCATGTCTGGTACTCTACAACACAACCCCTGATTTGTATTTTCCGTCATCCGAGCGTGTGGTTACGTCGGAACGATCTGCCGAGGAGTACGCCAACGGAGGAGCATTCTCCCAGCCAACACTGAGAACCGCATCCGGAGCTGCGGTGGCGTGCCCACCTACCTACCTCGATTCCTAACGAGCTCCCAAACAAAAACCGTTCCCTCCACTCCATTATCACATTCTCAGTCACCATTATCACCACCTCCAGGTCAAACACAGTACGATCAGCAATAGTTACAGTACTACGGCCATCCGTCGTCGGGGCCGTCGTCGCCGTCGTCGTTCTTCACGATGGTCGTCGGCCAAAGCAAGCTCGAGTACTACATAGTGCTGGGCTACAGCATCCTGTTCCGCTACTTCGGCCTCCTCTGCCTGCTCTACCTCTACCTGGTCTTCACGCTCTTCCGGCTCTCGGCCATCCAGAACCCGTTCTTGCTCATCGTCGCCGGCCTCGCCCTCACCGAGACGCTCTGGTACTTCCTCTTCTCGCTTCCCTACCGACACCGCCTGCAAAAAACCGGCCCCGAGTCCGCGATACACCCCCCGGCCCTGACGCGCGAGCAGAGGGCCGCCTTCTTCCGCAAGTGCCTGGGCCTCGTGCCGGACGTGGAGCAGTACGTGCGCAAATGGGCGCAGGATGGCCACTGGGACGACATCAGGCGCGAAAACATCAAGGACTGGCTGCTGTGGGCGCTGTTCGACCGGGGAGGAGAACCGGGGGACGACGATGAAGAGCTGGAGAGCTACATCGCCGAGGCGGAGAAGCTTATGGGGTTCGAGATCCGGAGGGGCAGGGGCGACGTCGAGGCTATCAGGCTCAGTCTGGACCCGATCAACATGACGCATCGGAGTCTACTGTACTACACGGTGAGCAAAGACGACACATTGACGTGCAACCCCGGCGAGACTCCTCGCACTTTTGTCCTCCTCCTTCCCTCCCTGCCCCCATTTCCCACCCGCCATCGCCATCACCCCAGACTAGGATCGTCATCCTCCCCTTAACATCTCTCGCAACTAACACTATTCTATCAACCCACCAACCCAGGTCTTCGGCTTCATCGACCTCTTCACCACCCTCGTCCTCTACATCCTCGGCTTCCGCTTCTACCGCCAGCACCGCCTCAAGTTCTTCACCACCTTCCCCTTCCGGCCCCTCGGCCTCCTGGGGCTGAACGAGTCCGCCGGCTCCCCGCACCTCTCCTACTTCGCGCGCGCGCACCGCTCGCCCACAAAACGGCCCATCCTCTTCATCCACGGCGTGGGCGTCGGTCTGTTCCCTTACCTCCCCTTCCTGCGCCAGATCCCCCGCGACGTCGGCGTGGTCCTCCTCGAGCTGCACCCCATCTCCGCCCGCATCTCGTCGCCCATGCCCCGCGCCCCGGAGCTGGTCTCGTCCATCGCGTCGATCCTCGCGCAGCAGGGTCCCGAATACAACGACATGGTCGTCGTGGCGCACAGCTACGGCACGTTCCTGACCACGCCGCTCCTCCTGTCGCCCGCCATCGCCCCCAAGATAAACTCGCTCGTCCTCGTCGACCCCGTGGCCCTGCTCCTGCACCTCCCCGACGTCGCCTTCAACTTCACGCGGCGGCGCGCGCGCTACTCCCGGGGAAACCACCTGCAGATGCAGCTCGTGGCGACGGACCCGGGCGTGGCGCACACGCTCGCGCGGCGGTTTTCGTGGCGGGAGCACATTTTGTGGCGGGAGCTGCTCACGTCCGACACGGACCCTCTCCGCACGACGGTGATCGTCGGCGAGCGCGACTGCGTGCTCGACGCGTCGGCCATCGCGTCGTACGTCGAGTTCGGGCACCCGGGGCACGACTCACCGCAGGACAGGAAATCGTGGGAGGCGAGTGAGAAGTGGTGGGTTGGCAGCAGGCAGCTGGAGATAATCTGGCTGCCGGGGATGGACCACGGGAATGCGCTGCTGAGGAGGAAGAGTCTGGGGCATGTGAACAGGGTGATTGCGCGGTATTGCGTGAAGGAGGATGTCGCGGACACGCCGGTCAGACGGCCGGTTGGTCCGGTTGGGGCGACGTTGGCGAGGAGGGATACGGGTGGGTCGGTTAAGTCGCTGTATTGATGATCGGTCGCCGAGTGTGGCGGGAAAACGGTCGGTTAGCGACGGTTCGGAAAGGGGAGTTTCGGCGCACCGGGTACAGCATTTTCTTTCGTTGCTTTCCTGTCGGTCGCTGCGGTCGCGGGAAGGAGGATTTGGCGTTTGGGTGGTCGGTCGGTCGGTGGGTTAGTTCCTGCTGGTTGGTTCCTCGCCATCATCAACGGAGGGTCTTTTCTGCTTGGCTGGACCAAAGCTTTCGCTCGTTGTCTGAAATGCCTAAATAAACCTGAGAATCTCAACGTATCACCCGCGACCTTCTCCGATCCTAAACTGGAGTTAAGTGGTCATTTGGAGGGAACTTGGCCCTTCGGACTCTTGCCCAGCCTGGCCGTGTTCGTGGCTGTGGTGGATTCTATCGGCCGCCGTCTTGTTGTTCGGGTTGGAAGGCAACAACACGCTTGGGCTTGCCAACGGCAATAGGCTCTTGTATGCTAAGAACACAGCTCCTCGTTGTTCTGGCTCGGCTCCGTGTCCTTGATGCTTGCACAATGCTCCATAGAGTTGGAAGTCCTCGGACGTCGAGGAGTTATTTTTTCCCCGCTGGTATAATTCTCGCTGAGCGCTATACTAACTAGGTGTAGTCGTACATATAAGCAAAGCCACCGTCGTGTACACCAAAGGATAACGGGTGCCGCTGCCATTTTGCTATGACGCAACTGATACTTCGCTCTGGGCTTCCTGGAGCTGGTCCGCTCTTTTCTTAGCCGCGTGATGGCCCCAGCCCCATCTGTGCCCCGTTAACCCCTCGCCTTGCACTGCCTGTGCAGGCGAGCTCGGCTGGATCGATGTTCATGTAATTCTTTGCCCAGAACTATTGCCCACCGCTCCGTCGGAGAGCATGAGCAGCGCCCTATCTCCGTCCTCGGATGAGGACACTCTTGTGGATGCCGAACTTGGGGAAGAGGAAGCCGACGACTACTCCGGAAACTAACCTTGGCGCCCTCTCGGTTTCACGCCTGGTCCAGAAGGCCGAAGCACTCCCAAGATCTCTCCGATTCGGGCGGCGGGGCCGGTGTTGTCCGACATCACCTCCGGGAAAGTGTGCGGCCACGGCGCGATGCCCCCCGTCGTGTAGTTGTGGACGAAGCGCAGCGCTGACCTCTCGTAGTCGGCGTCGTTCTTGTTGAGTTCGCCGTCGGGGCCAAGAAAGAGAGGAGTTTCTGTGTAGGCATTGCCCAGCGCGTCCCGAAAAACGACCGGTTCACGACTTGGGGGTGTGGAGGAGGAGTCGCCGGATACAGCATCAGAAGGGTTGCTGTCGTCTTTGCCGACAGCAACAGGAGCATCGCCTTCGGCAGGGTCGGCTGCTGTTTGAGCGTCGCTGGATCCTTGCTGTTGACCCTCATCACCGTCATCCTTGGTAGTAGTAGGGGTTGCATCTGCGGGTGCATCGGTGGGTGTATCGGTGGTTGTGTTGGCGGCTGTGGCTTCGGCTTCTTCCACCTGATGATCCGGATCAATCCGGGGGTCGATGAGCCAGATGAAAAGGTCAAGGTCATCTACGTGGCCCAAGGCTCCATGGAGAAAGTTTGTAAGGAACCCGATGGGCTCCTTGCTCAAAAACACTTGGAGTAGCTCTTCCAGGGAATCGACCTCCGCCCATTCTGGGTTGAAGACGAAAGCTATGTGGGTACGCGCTGTGCTGGCGCGATCAACTTCCCTTTGCTCTTCCAGTTTGACAGGCCGTAATCGCATGGCAGGCGCGCGCATCATCTGGTCTATAACGTCCCAAGCGTCCCATGCTCCGAGAAACTCGTCGTTTATGACGAAGAGGTCCCTCTCAGGCTCGGTGAGGATCTGTCCGACCTGATGTCCACTTCCATTTCCGGCGGCCGGGACGGAATAATGGTTACAAACCAGCGGGCCGGCCAAGCATCGTCGGCGCTTGGGGTCTACCTGATACAGCCGCGAGAAGACCTGTGTCATGGTTGCTCTCGACTCCCGGCATGCGCTCAGGAGGCCCGAGTCGACGTCGTACGTGGAAGGAATCCGGCTTGCCCAAGTGGCAGTGGCAGAGGGATAGGTATTGTAGGGACTCGGCCCGAACAGTTTGACGACGTGCACGCCGCGCCAATCTGTCTCTCGGATGGCCGCCACCTAGACTGCGGTCCTCACGCTCCTGGGCAATTCATTGAATTTGGAAAAGGCAACCAAGGCAACCGGTGGGTCCTCGGATTCTTCGGGCGCTTCGCCGGGTGCTTTAGGTTCTTCAGCTGCCTCGACATGTTCCTCAGATTCCTCGACTACCTCAACAACCGCGTCGGCGTGTTCCTTGGGTTCCTCGAGTGACTCGACAACTGACTCGATGAGTGTCTCGACAATTTCCTCGACGGCGGCCTCGACGGCGACTTCGGATTCCTCGACTCCCTCGTGCGAAGCGATGAGCGCCTCGCATTCCTCCAGTTCGTCGACAGCCATGGTCATTGGGGTGAATTGTGAACTGAGCAGGCTGGGGAAGTCAAGGCAGGCAAGAAAGCATGCAAGGACGGGTTAAAGATTCCCGGGTCTAAACAATTCTGCCGAACGAACGAGTGATGCAGATTTGGATGTTGGAGCTTTTGATTTCACCCGTGTGAGGAGACGGAGAGATAGATGGGCGTTTCTGGTAGACCACTAGTGGCAGGGAGGCGCCTTTCCAGTGATGGAGCAGGTCCTCGGTCGGTCGGGCAGGTGCACCCACCCACTCTCGGTCGGCGTCCTCACCTGAGCTCTCGCCGCTCCCTCTTTCCAACGCCCCCGCAGCTGTTGTTACCCCACCACGCAAGTGAATCCATGCTCAAGCGCTACCATCCTGCATAGCTCGCACCTTACAGACCAACTCTCGACCGCTCGACGCTCATCACGTGGAGTGACGGTCGGGTTGGTGAGGCTCGAGGAGGTCATCGGACCCGCAACGAGAAGACGCAGGCGCAGTCCAGCACGGTGAATTCTCGACTCTCGTTTTGGTGAGTTAGGTAGACAGATACGTCGGCTGTTTGGTGGCGTTAAGTCTTTGTGAAGCGGGGGCCCCCTAGTGTCGGGACATGGAGGTTGGGTTGGCGGTAAGTCGTTGGTACCAGCAATGGGGGGCGGCTCTTCCACAGAGGCACTCTCCCACCAGGAACCATAGCAACATCTCTTGAATTCACTCCTCCCTGATCGCGTGTCTGCGTTGCTGATCGCACAGTTACCGCGGATGAGGAACAGTCCTCGACCAGACCGACCTTTTCCTTGTCCTTGACACACCATCTCGCATTCTCTTCGCCCTCTTCCATCTTTCAACCTCCTCCATCTGCATCTAACCAGTCGCATCGTTCCCATCAATGTCCATCTCCGATTGCCTGCAGTCATCTCATTGCTATTCTTTCCATTTCTCAAACATCATCCTTTCTCAGGGGCAGCCTCTCTTGGGAGAAGCTGAGCTTTGAGGAGCATCAACCTTACATCCAGCATTGTCCCAACCTCCCACATTCTCCTAGAGTCAACAAAGACGTACCACAGACAGAGAGAAGCTCCCTCCGACACAATGGCCAAGGCCCGCCAGTATGCGCGACCTAATCGACGCCCTGATAGGCCCAAACGTCACCATCGACATCGCTTGCTCGGCGCTAACCTGCAGGCGATGAAGTGCCCCCCTATCCCCAATGCCTACAGTGGACCGCCGCGCGATGACACTCCGGAGGAGGAGCCGAGCGAGCAGGGCAGTACGGCTAGCTCTGTTGATCAGAACGCGGGCGAGAATGGCGAGGCGGCTGATCCTGTGGCCGACGCTGCGACCGACGCTGCCGCCGACCTCGGCAACGACACCCCGGATGGGGACAACAACGATGGGGACAACAACAATGGAGACAACATTGATGAGGACACCAATGTTGAGGACAATACGAACATGGCCCACAATGGACCCGAGGTTATAGACAACATCCAGGTAGTGGCCAACGACGCCTTAGGTGACAACAGCGTCGGACAATTGAAGTCCAAGGGACCCCCAAAGCACTGGGGCTGCCCCGAGATGTCCAACGAGATCCATGCGATGATCCTTCGCCTCGTCACACCCACCGACTCGGTCATCCGATGGGAGAAGAAAGAGTACCGCCTGCCTCCCCGTCACAACCCACCCCGCGGCGACCAGCCGGAGCCCAAGAACACCCTCGCGCCCCTCTTGCTCAACCGCCACTTCTCGGCCATCACGCGGCACCTGCTCTACGGGCAGAACACCTTCGCCTTCGTGCCCAGCGTGTACTTCCGCCCCATGACCGCCCCCAACGCCATCAAGATGCGCGACCTGGTCAACGACATGGTCAAGACGGTCGGCGCCCACAATGCGGCCCTCGTGCGCCGCATCATCGTCCCGTTCCCCATGAACGCCACGGGGCTCGTCGCGCTATACAATGGCGCCACACCCGCCGACCAGATCCAGCGCGTCGCCAACGCCCGGACCGAGCGCCGCCTCCTGGTCGTGTTCCCGAACCTGGTGCGTATCACGGCCGTGCACCCGGACCAGGTCTCGGCCCAGTGGGTGCGCGCCTCGCGCGAGTGGCTGCGGAACGAGCTCGTGCTCGAGGCGCCGGCCGGCACTCGCGTCAGCACTGACACCTCTACCCACTCCCCTCTGATTGGCCGTCGAGAGGTCCAGCTCCCGCCGAACGAGCGCCGGGTGGACTTGGCCATGTTGGGTCTCAGCGAGTTTCTGATCCTTGCGAAGGATCAGTGGTTCTTCCCGTGGGATGAGGGCCATGAGGACGACGACTGATTGTCTCTGGCAATGTCGCTTTCCATGTGGGAGGTATGTTGTGGTACATCGATGCCATATATGCTGGCGAAACGTAAATCACCCGTTCGGAACTGCTTTGGTGTGCATGCAATGCTGACTTACATCATGCGTCTCTTATAGGAACCTACCTCGCAGCCTTGGCATCTATGAGATCTATTCGCCTCTCGGTCGGCCGGCCTCCCTCTCGGACCTTTCCACTCTCTGCCTCTTCCAGCGTTCAACTTAGAAAACGATGTACGACTCCTAGGAGACCACTAAGGAGCTTCCCCATTTATCCACCACCCGCCCGGCCGTCTTCCAAACATGGCTCCCCGAGCGAGATATCCCTCCGATTTTCCTCTCGGCGCGCCGGACCGAGCCCCCCCTTC